>BGPR01004199.1:56121-106831 GCA_013235015.1 Araneus ventricosus | reverse complement strand
CCACGATCCTTGCAGCTGTAAGAAGCGCCAGTACATGTCGGCCATCTTCTTCACCGACGAGCAGCAACGAAGGCTGGCCGAAGACAGCAAGACTCGTCACGAGAGCGAGCTGGGAATTTCCGTGGCCACTCTCATCTTGCCGCTCAACATTTTCCACGAGGCAGAGGAGTAAGTACTCGATTTTTTTTTCATAGTTCACAATCAGTGGATCCAGTTTATAAGATTTCTTTCCTTTTTCTTGGACGCACCCACCAGTGAAAAAAGATTAACTTTCTGTAAAACTAGCAAGAGAATACCAGAATTTTAATTCCGAAAATAAAACGTCATTTTAATTTTGAAATAAATGCTTGTGAGTAACGAATACTTTCGAAATAAAATGACACTTTTAGGTAGATTCCTTATAAGAAGACGACCAGAGGTGTAGTCGTAAAATAAGCAGTGCCGGAACTCTCTAAAAGCAGCGCCGGAACTCTCTTTAAATCAGTGCCAGAACACTCTAACCTCGGTGATAAAAATCGAGCTATTTGATTGATTGATTGAAATGTGTTGAAATGGGGTTTTTAGGAACAAAGGCCGTTATCCCCTAATGCCAAAAAGATACACTCAATAAATGTCAAAAGACTATCGCGCTATTTAAAAGCCGTTTTCATAATTTTTTGTTATCCATTTCTCGTAAAAAAAAAAAAAGCAGTGCCGGAATGGCGTTTCAGTGCATGCTGGCTCCACTACACTCCTGAAGACGACCTATTGCAATGGTTATACCTAACCCAGTGGGTTATATATGCTCTACAATATTGTTACGACGTCTTCATGATATTGTACGGCATTTAGAATACCGAATAACTTTATGGAGACATCGTATAATATCTTGTGCTTTAGGGATGCACTTCGAATTCGAAAAATGCTTTAAATGAGGAAGAATTATTTTTTATGTATTTTGAGTCAATAAATGCTCTGCTTAAAAATAATGATATCTACATTTCTATCATATCCCCCAGTCCTATTAGTTATATTTAGTCAAATAATCTTGACAAGCTAACATTTTAATCAAAACCGTTCCACCCTTCTGCGGCCAAAATTGACCGAGTTATGAACCTTTGAATTTCATTATTTTAGACCAGTCAACGGCCGCCTCCAGGAAGTGGCGTCCGCTGATTGGTGATCATCCTCGAGGCGCCAATAATTATGGTCCAAAATGTAATGAATATACCAAAGAAGCGGGGCTGTCCGTAGTGTGAAGAAGAAGTGTCGTGAGAGAGAATTAAGGCAACTCACTCTTTTCCCAATTCGTAAACGGGTGTCTGACCGAAACCGAGATTTTGACTTGGTGGTGGCAGTCTCGGTTGCGGGACCGGAAAGTCATGGGTTCGAGACCTGATTCCTAGAAAGATACGATGTGTATACGGGCCTGGTGTATGTTAAATTTTATCGAGGGCAAAAAAAAAACAACTCTTATTTGAATTAAGAAAAAGATGAACTTTCTTATTAATTCGACTCATCACAAAGGCCTGTTTCTGGTTTGACAGTAAAGGCTCGCCACGCTTCACAAAAACACAACCATTTATTATAATATGAAGTCAACACGAACATTAAACGTATCACGAACAAGAACACAGACGATGAACTGTTGCCAGAAAACATGACAAAATTCTGGTAAAACACTAAAAGAAAAGTTTAAAAGCAGACGATTAATAAGGAACAGGGAACGTCAGGAACAAGCCACTTTAAATCTAATTTTTCACACATATCTACCTAAAATAAGTTCAAGTAAAGAAAGGGATTTTTTTCTATTTGTTATAGTTACCATCAAAAGTACTTTCTACGCACATACCACCGTGTTTTTTACGGAAGTCTCCCAGAACACGACCCAGTGACGTCGACGAGGGACGCCCGTCTAAACGGATATCTTTCTGGACACGGAAATGTAGAGGTGAGATTCTAGTCAAGAACTTCCTTTCTGCCTCGAGATAAAAAGAATCTTTAATTATAAACAATAAAATAAATAAACAAACAATTTAAGGTATAAGCTTTTATTCAAGCGAAAAAAATTAACGCAAAAGTTGAAAATTTTTCTGATCACAATAAAATGCATGGTTCGACTAAAAGCATGGGCGCCTTGCATAAAAACCAATCCCACTATAGGCGCCTATGGGAATGTCTTTTAACACGCCAAGTTGATCATTGTGCCTGCTAGGGTTTCCGTATTTACTTTGATTGGCGCGAAACTGGGTTTTTTCTTCTGCGTGTTTTGAAAACCTTCCATCTTTATTTACAACTAACAACTAATAACAAATTATTTTCAACTTTAAAACACTCAAGAAGGAATTCATTCTACTTTCAGTCACACACATACGCACACAAAAAAACTACAAAGTGGAAATGTTTGCATCCTTATAACAGATTGCATCTCTCGGTTGTCGTCGAAATAGAAAAACTTTACAAAGCATTTCTCGCCAAAAAAGCGAAATATCGCCAAATATTGGGATCGAAAACACTCCCCATAGACGTCTATAGTGGGATTGGTTTTTATGCGGGCGGCCTTTACCTTCTAGGAACATTCCATTTGTTTAAGAAAATATACACAAAATATAAGGTGCTCTATAAGGCGCCCACTCTTTTATTCGAACCATGCATTTTATTGTAACCAGAAAAATTATTTTGAACTTTTGCGTTCATTTTTTCGCATGAATAAAAGCTTATACCTTAAATTTATTTATTTATTTTATTTTCTACTTTTTAGTGACGGCTGACACAAATGCATACGACATGTTAGGCATAGTAAACCAAATTCAATTTTCGAATTCTCCAATATAAAACACATATTAAAATTATTATATACATATGTACAGTTACACTTTTAAAAGGATTTAATGACATTAACTTTCTGATATATAAATCAGTAATATACTACATGATAACTTACAATTATTATCAACAATGTAATACAAAAAAAAGAGAATCGATATACACAACTTTCTGTTTTTGCTTTGAGTGCGAAACGTTTGGCGCACAAGAAGTAAAAAAAAAAACTCTGGTTGTGTGTGTGTGTTAGCGAATTCTAATAGAAAGTAAACCCAAGACGCGTAGAAACACGAGCTATTACGTCATTCAACGGTGGACCGCCGGAAGTACAGCGTATTCTCTTTTAGCTTCGTGGTGTTGTTGCAACCCTACGTACCGTGAGGTTACCACCTTCCAAACTTTATCGCCCAAATATAGGGCTAAAATTTTAATATAATTTTGTTAGGTTTAAAATAGGCATAGATTGCAAATTTTTTTGCATAATATTGTATTGTCACCGGAAACGTTAAATAATTGAAAACTTTTGATAACTCACAGGTACTTTAAATGTTTATAACTTTTTTGCCCCCTCACTTTTGCCACCCAATCTCCGCCACTGAGTGGATATATTTCTTCTTTATGTATCCACTCCCCTTTAGCGGAAGAATCCAACAGATTCAGAATCCCTTTCCTTAGCATTAACTACTTTCTATGTTTTTCAGGATATGGAAAAAGACAAGTATTTGTCTGAGCTGAGCGACGAGCAGCTCCGGTATGTTCGGAAGTACATGACCGGAGAGCAGAAAGCTCCTACTGTCGAGCCTTTCGTCCGAACTGTTATTCAGGTAGGCTGGAATTTCATGAAGAAAGCCATCGGTTTCTAGCATGCTCTAGCATCTCATCTATTTTGGATTCACTTCTGCTTAGACTGTCTTCAGTAATGGATGGATCGCCAGGAATTTGACAGTACAAGTTGAATATGGAAACAAAATGTACATATATGCTCAGTTTTTATATCATTATACTATGTTTGTTATATGAAATCCTTCGTAATTAACAAAACTTTGATAGTTTTATTCCACACTGTGACGCAAACATAACCTTGTACAAGACGAGGCTTCATAAATTATTTTATTTCATATTTTTGGAAGAATTTATTCAACATGCAAAAAATTTTCAACATTGAACAAATATGATGCACACAAGAAAAAATATTTTCACTTATATTAATTACTTTCCACTTCGCCTGCATCGATGATCTACAACCTCTTCTTGCATCTTTCAAACTGAAAATTACTATTTTTAGCCTATTCACGCGGTTATCTGATAGAATTAGTGACCTAGTGAGTGAATTTATGTAAATTATTAAAAATGTTCTAAGCCATAAAAAAATGAACCTTTTTCAAGTACTTTTTTAACTGTTTTTAGAACTCAAATCATAAAAGACGAGAGATTTTCGAATTATAGTTCCATGTACAAAAGTGTGTACTATTTAACACTTCAAGCCTGTTCGACGGACGGGGTACGTGCATCGAATTATCGGAATTTTGCACTTATAAACTAAAAAAAGGTCATTCACGCACGTTATAATTCGGTACAAAAATTACGTGGAATCCATAAGCATTTCATCTGTCCTTTAAGATCTCAATTAAATTAAAATGACTACGCATTCCCAAAATAGAAGGTGTCATCTAATTAGACAGCTGAGAAAACAACCGGCTTGAAGAGTTAAATTGAAGTGCAATGACATATTCCCCTTTCCGAAATACAGTAAAACCCGGGCAAACCGAAACTCGGGTTATCCGAAATCTTAAATCCAAAAAACACGTACAGTACTGCACGGAAATAATCTCGAAGGCAAGACTTTTTTGCAACTATTTCTTTTGAGTCTCCCTAAGAAGGTCAGTGATTAATTTTAGAATGTTAAAATTAAAATTAATGGGTATTAACAATATTAATTACGATCATGTTTCCCTGTCTGTGAGATGCATTGCGTCCAAATTCGCCGGTGCGAATACAGCGCCCGACGGAGAGTTGAAGCGTAACTTGCAAAGAAGGATGAAGGTTTGTTCTCCGGCGTATGCTCCAGAACGGGGTTCTTAGCTTGTACCGGGTTAACAAAATCAAATCTCGAATACTACACAAACTTACAAAGAGTTCTGAATTCGTTTTAAATTCAAAACATTTCAAAATTACTTACTGCAATTAGATACAACAACTATTTCTAGAGCTATTTTCGCGGAAAAAAGCCCCAAACAAGGCGGAGTGGCTGGTGCCTCCCTCTCGCCACTGGCACAAAGGAAGAAAGCTGGGACTTTCCCTATCCCTTCCATGCGACAGGCAGTCCAGTACCTGTCTGTCACGACTTGCCAGCGGCCACCTGAATTGCCTTACATATTCTGAGGACAACAAGATCTGCCCTAAATGCCAGCTACATCAAGCATCACCTAAACACATTTTGGACTGTCTAGGGCTTGACTGGGAGGAAATTTATTCTTCTCCCCTTTTAGTCATTGATTTCATCAAAGTCAACGGATTCCTTGATCTGGTCTGACTCCATCAGACTCGATTGGAGATTAGTAACAACAACAACAGATACAGCATAATAATAGATGTTCATGGCTTAACCGAAAAAATGTTTATCCGAAACGGCTCTTCCCCTTTCGTTCGGTTAACTGGGGTTGTACTGTAGTTTCAAAGGAGAGGCTCAGCAAAAAAAGGGGGAGGAGATAATCCGGCTACCATTCTTACGGAGCGGCGCAGACAAAATAGTAGTACATTTATTATAAGACTAGCTGTTACCCGCGACTTCGTGCGCGAAGAATTTGAATTGCTACTTTTTTTTAAATTTACGAATGTAAATGTTTCGTTATATATAGAAAGAGGAAATCAAAAGTTCTGACGGTTGATAATACATAATTGGACGACTAATTTAATTCTCTATTACTGTAAATTACATCATTGTACTCAATGGTATCATCTGCTCTTTGGAATATATCATCCACCATGCTATATGTCATCTGCTTCTAATGTTTAAAAGAATACATAAGACAAAATATACCTTCCTATTCTAAAAACTCTGACAACCATATCATATACGTCAATGAACGATCCTGGTTTGTTTATTTTGGATTCATAGACCGTTTTCCGGTAACCTTCCGATTTAAGCAATCGCCAAATCTATTTGGCAACTGTATCAAGCGCCAAGCTCGAATTAGTTCTTTCTTTAGTAAACAAAACGTTGAATTCCGTGTTCTTTGGGTTTGTGTAATCCTTTCTATTTAAATCGGTTAGAAACAGCTCTTAAAGCATTAAAATTCGAAACGGAACTATTGTAATTAGCTAAATCGTTTGGTTACAAATTTAACCGCCAAAAAATTTTGGATGTCGATGAAAAGAGTGATAAAGAATAATTTTTGCAACCTTTCCACTAAATTAGGCTCTTATTTTAAGTAAATATTGAACGATATTTTCATTTAGTTATATTTAACTTTAGTTTTTAAATTTTGATCTAAAAACTCTTGGAACTATATTATATCTACCATTAGATTTCTGTCCCGGCGTTTATTTTTCAGTTATTATTCCAGAGATTATTTCTTTTCTCAGCAAGATCACATGATGCATGACTTTAAAAATAAGTTATTCCACATGCTTGCGCTTTTCTGAAAGATCACGTGACATTTCATTTTGTTTACGCATTCCTTAAGGATCACGTGGCAGTTGATTGAAAAATAAAGTAATAATCTTCATCGCAAATCGCTTGTTAATTATTTAATTGTTATCTGTAACCAAAAATAATGAATTTAACATGATGTCACCTACCCAATGTCCGTTCCTGGGTTCCAAGCTACAACTCTGCCAATTTTCATCCAAATCGGTTTGGTAGGTTTGCCGTGAATGCGTAACAAACTGACAGACACACTTTCGCATTTATTATATAAATGGATATTTATAAAAATAAGCAAAATTTTCAGAAATAAAAGTGAATTAGTTCAAAGTCTAACCGTTGCCTAGCAACGGAGTAGCTATAAATCTTCGTTATTTCAAAATCGTCTGCACGCATTTTAAAACTTTGGAATTTTTAAAAATTAATAACAATCGAAGAGAAAATGTCAGAGCAATAAAATTTGTATCATTGAAAAGGTAAAAATTTGAACTTTAAGATGGTATAAAAATATTTTTTGTTGGACAGTTTGCTCCGAAGTTACGGCGGAAAAACGGTTTCGGTTATTTTCTAATTAACTGACTGTTTAATTAACTTTTGGACTTAGAAAAGTTCATAAGTGTCTTCCCCTTGTCTTAAATAATAAGTGTACAAAATTTGGTTGAAAACCGTCCATTTGTTTAGGAGGAGATGTGGAACATAGCCACATACCCACATACATATCCACATACCCACAATGACTTTTATTTATATTAAGATGTGTGCAAACTATTTTCCTTTCCGACCCCTTCACTTTGTGTACAATTTTTATATGACCCCCTTTGGGGGGTCGCGACCACGATTTTTGTTTTTTGAAGAAAAGCTTTATATTTTTATTGTCAAATAAATTTCTTTAACAGGATTCATACACATTTCCTTAATCGAAAATCAAGGACTTTTAAGGACAAAAAAAACCAAAAAATAAGGACCTCTAAATTGAATAAACTTAACGAATTGTTGCACGCATTTTTAAATAAAATGTCTCATTTTTGCAAATTCAACCTATTAGATGATAAAGTACAATATAAAACATAGAAGATAACTTACAAATTTATCCTATTAGATATAAAGTACAATATAAAACATAGAAGATAACTTACAAATTTAACACGACAAAAACTTTTACAAATCTGAGTTAATAAATTGATGACTCCCCCCCCCCCCCCCCTGAAACTGGTAATCGAAATCAAACTTTTTTCATTCAATTTTTAACATCCAAGGTATTTATTTTAATTTCTTTTTCAGTAATTGTTTTTCTTAGTTCACGCGATTGAATAAATGTCCTTATTATGAATTTATGTCTTTTGACTTTTCAGCCTCATTAGCTAAATCATTTGCTTCCCCATTTGTTTGGAACATTTTCTTTTTTTAAAAAAAATCTATTTCTTCCTAGAGCTTTTTGTTTGTCTTTTCTTTGGATTTTTTACTTTCTAAATACTGCATGTATTTTGCTCTAGCTTAGGTGGCAAAAAGTAAGGACTTTCAAGGACTTTTTAAAAATGGGGCATAAAAATAAGGATTTGTAAGGACTTTTAAGGACTAAATGTAAAAGTAAGGACTTTTAAGGACGCGTGCGAACCGTGTTTAAATTTAGCAACCCACAAAAATTTTCTCGCCACCCACGGGCACCTCTACTTTATAACGCCAAATATGACAAGGGGGGCGAAAACAATTTTCTACACTTCAGCCATTTATCTTTACTTTGCCACTGTTTCAGAAGGCACCTTTCCATTAGCAGGACACCAGTCAAAACGCGTGGAAATGTGCCAATTATAGAAACTTCATGTTGCTCAATTTGTTGAGCAATTTCACAGCTTTTTTTGTTCTCATACCCAGTACAGCTACATTTAAAGCCATAATCATAGTTGGCGACTGCTGCTATCCTGGTAAAGGAAAAGTATATCGCGATGCATGAATATTAGGCCCACCGAGCGAGGTGCAAAATCCCCCGGGCCCTGGACAAATAAAAACGTTTTTTTTTTTTTTTCCGAGAATATTTATTTTTATCCATGGTAAATGGGGCCCGGCATGAATCTATGGACGAGTTGTCTGCTTTGTTTGTTTACATTTAAGTGCCTGTGCTACGTAATTCCGGTGTAATGTTAAGTCAATGGAATCTTCAAAGCGGAAGTCCAACATACAAGCAGATAAATACAAGGTTTTTAATGTAAGTAAGCAAACCGGAAAACTCGCCCATATAAAAGAGAAAGTCACTCACTGACTCATCAATGAATCTACCTAACCACTGGGACTAGAAACTTGAAAGGTGGTTGCTTCTTGGGTAGTAGGAAGGATGCTGGAAAGTTGCCAAGAAAGGATTTCTCAAAATCTTGATTAGAATTTTAATTAATTAAAAATTACCATAAATTTTAACTTTTTTCTGCAATACCTTCGGAGCACACTATTGTACAAAAACCATTTTAACATCATCTTAAAGTTCAAAAAATTTGCTTTTCATTGATACCAATTTCACTTCCATGCGATATTCCGATTAATTTTAATTAATGTTTGAAAATGTTTACAAATAGTTTCCAAAAATGTTTTTATTGTTATCGCCAGCTGAAAGGATTTTGTTTATAAAATCTTTCATATAAAAATATCCAATAATTATACTATGCGAACGAAGTCGCGGGTATCAGCTAGTTGAACTATATTTTTAAATTTATTTTCTTTAATATAAAACTCGCACATTCTCAATATATTAATTAAAATTATAGTAGGTGGTTAGAAGTCAGATTTTCGCTACAATACATGACGTGGCTAATGGAAGAGACTTCCGTCAGCTGATTAGTCGCCACAATCATAATTTGTAAGAGGACGGATTTATGCCAGCACTTATCACAAATGAAAATGTGTGAATTATTTGATTTGTTATCGATTTTTTTTTTTGTATTTAATGTAATTTCCTTTGAAAGGATTAATAAATGCTGTTCCCCAGAGAGCTGCATTGTGCTCTAAAACCCTTTGGTTTGAGCGGACTCTCTTGGCATTGAAAAAAAGGAATGAAAATGTGGCGATATTTAGAGTTATGATTGGAAAGAATCTAAGGTGTTTATAATTGGATACTAACTGCAGCACCACATTTTGGGAAGCTGCAGAATCAGTAATTTCAGGGTTTAATAATTAATTGCCCCCCCCCCCAATTGGACAGAAAATGTGCTTCTCAAATCACTGAAAAACTTCACACATTTCTTTTCAATTTATTATTTTTAACAAGTTCACACCGGTGGCTTGCACTGGAATGTTTCATCAGGTGGTGTGTGCCACCAATTTAGTTCGTTTAGCAATTAGAAAAAAATTCCATGTGGTTGAAAATTAAAATAATGCAAATTTAACATATATTAATCCAAAAAGTAGGATTTATTTTATTTCAACTCAATATTATAAATAACTTTTATCTTGTCTGGAAAACATGAACTTTCCTCCAATCCAAGATGCTGCAAAAATTCTTTTCAGACTGGAAAAATTTAGCTACTCTAGACAGAAATTATAGCATTTTTGTGATCAAAAAGAAATTTTGAACTTTTCAGTAACAGTTATTGCTCTGTGAATATAACTGTAAATCTATTTTTCGTGACTTAAATAAGGCCAAATTTTTTGCAGGAGTTTCTTTGGACAAAACACTGCAGTTTTTATTTGTAACTCTTCATTCTAGCATAATTCTTACTTTCCGATAAATCATAGAATATCTAATCACAACATCATTTCTAAGCTTGTAAATAATTATAAAATATTTCTACATTTGGTGAAAAATCAATTAATATATTGAATAAATTAATCAATTCAGTTTTATAATTAGAAGTAAGTGGTGGGAAAAAAATCAATTCAACTATTAAAAATAACAGTATCCGAGAAAAAATGAACAAATCGGGTTTTTTTTTCCTCCATAAAGTAACCAGTTTTAATGGGTTTTTTTTTCTATTTCAAAAGAAAACTTAATTTTTGTACATTGCCATTAATATGTTAATGCCATTAAATTTGCAATAAATATTTCATAGATTTCATATTTCACCTTAAACAAAAACAAAAAAAACCTCTCGTGTTATCCATATCAGTTATTATTATTATTAATGGGATACCTTTTTATCTGAAGCTTTCAATAAGATTTAATTCTTTTAGTTTCAATATGTAGAATAATTTTTTTTAAAAAAAGTAGTTGATATAAAATGTTTTTCGGAGATTTATGTTCACATTACCCAGAGAAAAGTAAAGCCCATTTTCAAAAACTTAAGTAAAAGGAATTATTAAAAAAAGGAATTGTAAATTGTACAAAATGACTAAGAAAATTACAAATTGAATCACTGTTAAAAATAACTCTTCACTCAAAGAAGATTCATAAAAAATAATGGGTTGGTTGACTCATTAACAAAACAATTTGTTTGTTTCAAAATTAACCTAAATTCTCATCATTACTAAAAATTGAAATTATTTTTTAAAAACGCAATGATGCAGAATAAAAAATTTTCTTTCCGAGTCAGCACATTACAGCAGTAATATTATGACAGATTTCAGTAGAATATGGAAAAGAAATAAAATCGACAACACAATTTGGATAATTATTCATTTTTTAATGTCTATCTGTAAGAAATAAAATAAAACAAATGTTTCACATGAAGTATTTATTGTAAATTTTTTTGCGATAAAGCTAGAAGAAAACAACTGAACAGATTATAAGTTATTTTGATAAGACCAGAATTCAAAGCTTTCAAGGTTACATTAATAAATACACCTGCGTCCTCATTTTAAAAATATATAAAATATCAACGTATAATAATCTGATAACATATATGCTGTAATAACATCATTTTAAATAAAATTTAATATGCTAATATATTTCATACATATTGACCACCACACAAACAGAACTGGAAAAGAAGTACATGTGTAAGCATTTGTTTGTGCAAATACAATCTTCCCCCATAAATGATTCAACTATAAAAAATCTGCCAAATGTGCAGAGTGAAGTAATCTAACCTCAGCACACACATAAGTGATTAAAACTATGAATGTAATTTAGGTGTTTTCTGCACATTTCAGGATAATACAGCCCATTTTCTACAGGATATATTGGATTAAAATGAAATCGTTTGATGATAACACTCAAACTTGCTGATTTTTTGTTTTAATTTAAAATACAATGCTTTATAAATAAAGCAATATACTAAGAATCTTACAGCCGCTAACAATTTATAAATAATAAGACTATTTTCGTTGCTTCCTCCCAATACAAGACTTTAGCAAATACTTGCATCAATACTATTATTGCAATAGGAAATACAAGTTTAACATTATTTTGTTGTAAATAGGTAAACAGTTAAATCCAATTTAGTCTAAACTCTCCATAATTCTGGCATGCAGTAACAATTTATTCATGTGCATTCAGAAAAACACTCAGAAATTACCAATATTAAATTCTTAGAATTGCAAACGCCAAATACTTGTATCAATGCCATTACTGCAATTGAAAATATTAGATTAACATCTTTTCGTGGTAAACAGTTAAACACAATTTAGTCTAAATTCTCTCAATTCTGGCACGCAGTATTAAATTATTCATCTGCGTTCAGAAAAATTATTATGAAACGTCCCAAAAACTACCAATATTAACTTCTTAGAATTACTTTTAGTTCAATGCAAATGTGGAATTTATCTTTGGAAAGAGATGAAATTAAGTTTTTTTAGCAATCACTCTTCATATTTTAGAACAATTTAAAGTCTACAGAATTTTTCATCAAAATTTGTAACAGCTTTATATATATACTGCCACTAATGTTCATCAACTCTTTTAAAATCCATTTAAAGATTTGAAACTGAGAAACACTCACAATTAAGCTATCCAGCATTATTAAAAGGCATAAAAATTTAACTAAATTTTTAAAAAAATAATTGCACTGAAATGCATCATTCAAAACTTTACACAAACAGCTCCATTAGATAGAAAATAAACGAAAATGTCTCGTTTTACACTAATATGGCAAGAAATCACACTCGCATGATAAAAGGCATTGAGGCATTCTATCGTCCATCTCATAAGAAATGCATTAACTTCATGCGCATTATTTCTCCTCTACATTAGATACTCAAACACATTTTCTTCTCACTGTCTTCAGAAAAAAGTACAAATGAAAAACAATTGGGGGTTGCTTTGCAGATCATATTATCTACATTATACAAATATCATTCTTATAAGTTTTCTGTTCAGTAATAATGAATTTGAAAGGAAGGTCATGCCTTTCAATATGATTACACTTTGAAATGTTTAAAAAATACTAGATAACTTCATTTTTAGCATTCATAAAAGAAGCAACCATGCATGCAGTGAAAAGCTCTATCATTCTGAAGGTTTCAATCATGTAGTATGAATATTTTTTGAACAATGAAAGCAAAAAAATATATAACTCGACAACAATCAAACTCAAATCATGGGTAAAACTACAATTCCTAAGTTGCCAACGAGAAATGATAACTCCCGATTTAAATTTTTGTCTTACATTTAATAAGCATCATTTGATAAACAGTAAAAAAATAGCGACTTCAGGCAAACTTTATTAAAATAGCACCATGCAATGATAAAAAGAAAGAACTTTTATTATTCAAAACTGTTACTCATGCTTAAAGGGGGAAAATGCACTCAGGGATATAGCACACAATAACAATTAATTAAACACAATAGTACAAGAGTCAAAAATCAGATGTCCAATAATGAAACAAACACAAAAAAGAAGATCATATTTTCCAAACAAGTTATTTAGAAATTACAACATAATGTTGATTTTCATCATCTATTTTTAAATAAACTAGCAAAAAAAATGAGTATTAATACTGAATGATTAGGCAAAAGAAATAAACTAATAGTATAGTAAAATTCAGCACAAATTTCAAAATACTTTGAACACTTACTTAAACTCTGTATTTTTGAACACTTATTTAAAATATAATATGTTCTGGAAATTAAATATCAACAAAAATATGCATAAAAAGTCCAACAGTTTCAGACAGTTAACACTGTTTGAAAAAAAAGAACAAGCAAATGAGTAAAAAATATGTTTTAAATGCTAAGTTTATATATATATATGCAATAAAGCAATAAAAAAAAGAAGCTCAAATAGATAAAATAGTTGAAAGCTTACAGACAGTCTGAAACAGTCTCGTAAAAACAAAGGGAGAATATTTACATTATAAAAATGAAAAGCATTTGAAAAGTAATTTTCGAAATTCTTATTTTCTCTCCATTCCAGAGCATAAATGCATTCATTTGGTATCAGTGACTATTCTATTAGATAACAGCTGTTCCTTCAGATAATCGAATTAAAAAAAAAAGAGAAATGCTTTAATCAGCACGGAACATCGAGTCTGTTGATGGGATTTTCCACAATGTGCACTTCTAATTTGGCTCCTGAGCTGCCCCTGGAATGTGCGGAATTTGATGTGTTAGAACTGGATCCTACAATAAAAAATCAAAAACAATTAGATAAAAAGTTTGATAGTACATTTGCATGTTCACAGTGCACTGAATTTGATGTAGAAGAGGATTACACAACACAAAAAGAGCATTCAAAGAAAATGAAAATTATTGACATTAATATTCCCCAACATTTTACTAACTCTGTCCCATAAAAATAGTAGCAAGTGAATATTTAAACGGGAATTATTGGCGAATGCAGCTGCAAGTTATGTTGTAGCGCAAAATTGCAAAGCCTTCAATCAAAATCAATGTTTCATGACGTCTGTCATTTGTTTTGACACATCTTTCAATTTTTAGGTTAACCTAATTATTACGAATTATAACTATTTTTCTAATTTCATCCACTGATCTAAATCAATTGTTTTATTTCAGTTGAATATCACTCCCTTGTAAAAGTAAGATGAAAAAAAAAGAGAGTTTTCAAGCAAAGATTGAGTTGCAATTGTCCAGTTTATTAAGCTCACGCATATAGGGAAAGCAAAGCTTTGCAGACTGGGGACCTACCTACAAGTTTAAAATGCAGTAACGAAATTATTGAAAATTCCAGAAACTATCTAAATACTCAAAATAAAAATTAGGAGTAATATTTTTAATTTATTGCTTAATTTAATCTAGTTTTTTGATAATAAATGTTGTGTTCTATATTTATTTTCTTTCACTACTATTATTATAGGACAAATCAGGGTGGCCATCATTTTTTCTGTTTCAGTTTCCCTGACATTTCCAGGTTTTATAAAAAATTTCCCTGACTCTTTTCGGAGGTAGCCCATCAAACATAGAAAAAATCATCTGCACATTGACCATACTAAGTATTCATTCAAGTCAGTATGGTTTGAATAAAAAAGCAAAATGTTTGAAAAAAGAACATTTATTAAAAACTTTTAAACAATAAACCATAAAATAACTAATGCATCTTTACAATGAACAATTCTGCTGTACCGAATTTTCCAGGTTTTTCTGATTAAAAATATAAACTTAAAAAATCTTTAGGACGATCAAAATCTCAATAAAAATATATGTTTCAAAATAAAACGTCAAAAGGCAGAGAAAAAAATGTAAGAAAACGATTTTTTACTGATGTTTATAAATTAAAACACAGAAGCATAATATTCTGTCACACGAATGGAATCGAATAGTTTTCAAAAGAAAAAAAGCAACTTTTTATTCCAACTAACTTCCTTCAATACGGCTCAAAATGGACAATATATAAAGAGAAATAAAGAAAAAACATCAAAGAAAAAAAGAGAGAAAAAATAAAATTCGCGAAAATGGGGGAAAAACCTGAATTTACCATTTAAAATTAAAGAAATAAAAATCGAATTTGAATTTTTTTTTAAAAATTACTGAGGCGTCAGCTCCCCTCTTGTGCTAATCTATCACTTTACTATATTTGATTTCGTAAGTCAAAGATCTGGGCGTGCATAAAGAACGGAAAAAAAAAACCTGAACATGCATACATAATACTAAAAAAAATTGCTCTTTTATATGTATGGGTAACAGCTGTCCCATACTTTGAAGATCCCATAATTTATCAAAATGATCAGTAATCATAATGTTTCCCAACACTCAGAGAAAAAAAACATACACAAAATAAACAACAAAAAAAATGCTGAAAGAAAATATTAGCACTAATTTCAAATACTTCATAATTCAATGAAAAGATCTCCAGAAGTGGAAAAACAAACTAATTCTAGTATAACTCCTATTTGATATT
Organism: Araneus ventricosus; assembly: GCA_013235015.1. Lineage (NCBI taxonomy): Eukaryota > Metazoa > Arthropoda > Arachnida > Araneae > Araneidae > Araneus > Araneus ventricosus. The sequence continues at coordinate 91,168 of BGPR01004199.1, read as the reverse complement.
AAATCATCATAAAAGGAGGCAGCAGTGTGGATGATAACTTGTAGACAGATAAAGAGAAATTTACGATCTCATAAGCTATCTGAATCTCTTGGACATATAGCCACAACCCAGTTCTTCTTCCACATCCGAGTGTGATTATACTATAGATTTTCATCTCAAGAAGTATCATCTAATTTAACTACCAAAAGGGACGCGATTCTGTTCATATAATCCAGTCAACGAAGGTTCAAAATGGGGGTGGAAAAACATTAACTCGTATAGTTTTGGAAATTGGTACACATGTTCGTGAGGGGCTTATTATGAATATAATATAAGTCCGCGCTCCTGGAAGGTGAGTTCGCGGCGCCATCTTGGATTTCATCCCTCCTTTTTTAATTTTTCCTGAATATAATTATATATGATATATCCTGAATATATATATATATTTCCTGAATATTATTTCATTATAATTTGGGTTACTTCCCTTTTAGATATTTTGACTAAGAAAAGAAAAATGGAAAGAAACTTTTACTCTTCACAAAATGTATTATTTTAAAAATTCTAACAGTTCATTATTTATAAATAATATTTTTGTTAAACTTAAAAACACTGTACCACTGCCACATATGAATTTTCAAGCGATTAAACTGCCAAACTTGGCTTAGAAAAACCCGTGTGAGGTCCATATGTTGATGAAAGTTTTGCAACAGGACCGTACCGTGTTTTTTCTTGATATTGTTTTTGGAAAGTTAATTTATTTTAGTAAACCCAAGCGAAAATTTGACACATTTAACCCTCCCCAGCTTAAAATGATTTTATTTGTTGGGTCATTCCATGTCAAGTGATACAGAAAAAAAAAAAAAAATTGGTTGCTTGACCATTTTATAATCAAATGATTTTTTGTATGTTGATTCCTACATGATTAGTGTTTTTTAATTTTTTATCTTTTTCTGAATTCCGATGGCAGCCATTTTTTTTTACAAAACATGCTGATTTTTGCGTTTGTAGGGGTTTGCGTTAACTTATATTACTCGGAACTGGTTAACCCGAGATTGATGAAACAAAAACCAGTTTATTCAGGAAGATACAGCCTTTATTATCTCCAGTACACAATTAAGGAAAATTGTATCCCAAATAGCAAAAATCAGTCTAAAAGTTTGACTTTAAAAATGACAAATTTTCGATTTTTGAAGGTATATAATTCCCAAAAGGAATCTATTCTCCATATTACTTTTGTGGGGATGTGTAGCTACCTTAATGTACTGTATTTACAAAAAATCTCAACCCTGACATTTGTTCCTTTGAAGAGTTACAGGCTTTCAAAATCCGAATATTTCAAAAAAATCCAAATTTTGACACCTCCCCATAAAAAACCTATTTTTTGCTGAAAATGACGGGCATTAATTTGACTATTATTTTTATCATTAATAAATTATAATATTACCTCAAGTAATATTTGTAATTAAAATTACAATTCAAATTAATGCAAACTATCAAATTAATTCTTATGGCATTTCTATTTTCAATTAATGCAATGTTGTTGAAATTAATTTGGCCGAAGTCAACTTGTCGTGCGCAGTTAATACATCGGATAAATTAATAAATTAAATTATATTTCAGGAACGATTTAGGCATATTTAAATTCAAAAGAAAGAAGGCGTTTTGAATCACAAACATCGAACTTTTATTCATCCGTCTCGTTTCTATCACAACAACTCTTTTTGTTGCCAGTTTTTGGAAACTAAACTTCGCGACAACAAAGATAATATCATACGTAGAGAGAGCTGCTACAAACTTAAGTTAAGCAATATATATGTACATAGGTAAGCTTTTCAAAATGGAAATAAAAAGACATGAGGGACCCATGAAGAGTATTCCACATAAACAGAATATTTCATGTCAGCAGTCGATAAAAAATCTCATCCAATAATACCTTATTCCTCGTTGTAGGTTTTGTGTAAGTTGAGAAAAAGGGATATTGATAACACAAATAATATATAGGATAACTTAGATATTTTGCAGCTTTTCTTATCAGATAAAAATGTTTTCTCAAGAAGGTTTTGAAAAATGTAATTCATTTGCTCATAAATTTCTATTTTCATTAAATTCATATTTTCCAGTTTTGTCAAACTACAAAAGTTAAATTTCAAATAGCTGTACTTTCCTTTGTAATTGTTTAACAATGAGGAAAGCCATTATTACAAGCTGGTCTTCAAGGACGGCTCGTTAACAATAATTAATAGTGGAAGGTTGCTGAATTTGGACTACCTAGACATTTTTTAATGTGCACTGACAGAGAAGAAATTTTAATGAAAAATGTACTATAATGTTTTTTGTGGTTTATTTATCTTCTGAACATTCTTATTAACTTTTTATGAAATAAACTTTAAAGAAGGAAAAAAATAATTGGAAATAATTGTGTCATTGGTCCAATTAAGGAAACTGGATGCAATGCATTGACCGAAGTAAAACACTTCTTCCTTTCATTCCCATTACAAATGATAAGTATCATCAGTTTTTATTCTTTTTTATCCAACATTTGATGGTTAATAATGTCCTTTTATTTATTTTATTTTTTATTTATTTATTCTTTTTTTGCTTTGGGCAAAAGCTTTTTTTTGCTTCTGCTGCTTTAGGAGGTGTGATTCAGTGACTCGCCACCTAGTAAACCTCCTACTAAACTTTGTAATAAAGAAATAAATTAATAACTAAAAATTTGGTGCTGTTCATAGATGTATAATACTGCCACCTACTAATGATAAATGCAAATCTTTTTATAACTTTTGAGTTTTAATTTTAAAGTAATAAAATTCTGAAACTCCAACATCACATTAAAGTTGAATAAGGTCCGATAAGAACAGACATGACACAGGCTCAGAACAAAAAAAGCTGAACTTCATAAATAATGAACTGTGCCAAACAAAAATACCGAGAAGCAAAATATATATAATTAATTGAACAATAAAATAAATAAATTTATACAAAAAGTGCTTGAGATATTAAAAATATTGTAGAATTATTATATATAAGAAAATTAAGAATGATAAAATCCGATACCAAAAAAGCGGAAATCCGCGTTTCCGCGGAAATGTGTCATGTCTGTAAGAATGATAGCAGACTCAAATGTAGGATTTAAAATAAACTTGCATTTTATTTTTTTAACTTGCATTTTACAAAAATGTAATTGATTTCAGCTTATATTTTTATATACAGAGAGTAAACATATATAAACTCTTATTTTCTTTATACCAATTATATTTGAGAGCACAGTTTTAAACAGGGATGATGCAACAAATAGTGATTTGACAAAATAGCTGAATATTCAGTCAAATTTTAGACCGAATAATCGGTGGCCTAATAACTACTTTTTATAAACATTTTACTTTTAGTTTTAAATAAAATGCTGCTCAAATTTTAAATGAAAAAAAAACTGATTTTTTTTTATTATTATTTGCACATTAAAAAAAATATTAACATCTTGATATAATTTTTTTAACATTCTAAATATCTTAAGTCCAATAATAAAATGTGAGAAACCCTCCTCATTTTGGACTTGCTAAACAGAAATAAAAAAAGTCATCATTTCAAAACATGGCAATGACAAACACAAAAGAAAATTCAGTGGGTAAATTGAAGTTATTAGAAGTAAATTCCTATGTTTATAAAAAAAATTCTAAGAGCTAGGATGGAATGTCCACTTAATTGGGGGGGGAGGAAAAATTTCCAAGATTTTCAAATTTAGCAAGAAAATATCTAGCACAGTTATATAGTGAACATTTATTTTCTGAATCTCATAATATATATGTATGAAACCAAACAGAAAACACTTCTTCCTGATAATGGTGAACAATTATTGTTCTTGCATCATAATTTCAGGCTGATTAATGATACACAACATCATTAAATACACTTATCTGAAATTGGGTAAATGTTAGGAGACTTTTTAATAAATGTACTGAATAGTAATTCTGCAATATTCTTTATTAACCCTTAATGGCCGAAAGGCCCCGCTAAGGGGACATAACACTTATATGCCACAGAAAATGAAAGACCCAATATGGGGACATGAAAATAATTTAGTTTCAATTTCATTTATTTATCATCGCTGTAGTTTTCTTTATCAAATATTGCAACTTATTACATCATTGGTTTTGTGATATCATACTTTCAAAAATTATAAAAATTAATTTCATTTATAAAATTATAAATCAACTAAATATATTGAATTTATATCTAAATAAACCAGTTTAAATGTTTAGTTTAAGTTTTCATCCTTATAAACGTTTCAGAATTTCACCTAATTTTCCGTAGTCTTATGGACGAGTATTACAAAAAAAAAAGCTCTTGGCTGTTAAATACATATAAAAGAACATTTTAAAAATTATTATGCTGAATTTATTCAGCCCAATATCTGTTTAGCATTCAACCAGCTGTAGTGCTGCTACTTATGGGAATGTTTTTATTTTTAATTCATTTGCTCGTTCCACAGACACTCAGGCATTGTTTGATCATTTTTTAATTGATATGTGTTTTAAAGGTAGGAACATGTTTAATTGACATGTGTTTTAAAGAAGGAACATTTTTGAATGGTCATTTTTTAATTGATAGGTGTTTTAAAGAAGAAACATTTTTTTATTGATATGTGTTTTACAGAAGGAATTTCATGTTCTGTTTTGTGTTTTGAGTAAGGATTTGGTTAGGTGTTAAATGAATTGAATTTCTTTGCAAATTAACAGTATTATTGATATGTGTTTTAAATATTTATGTGTTTAGGATGGGTTTTTAATTTATTGCGTACTTTAATTAGGGCTTTTAGGGTTTTTCGGGCTTTTCTTTATTTAATTTCTCAGGTTTCCTTCAAGGCAAGGCGAGCGTGGAGTAGATCGCCGTTTGGATCGCATAGGCAAGGCTGAGTTGTTGTTCCATTTCCGGTGATTTTTTTTTTTTTTTTGCAAGATGGCGAATTTTCGGAGTGGGTGTTAAACTGGTGAGGACGCTATCTTCTCTGACTGAGAACTGGTCGGCTGACCAATGGGAAACGGGGGCCTTACGTCAGTGTGATGTGATTTCGGCCACAGTATTTTAGGGGTGCGCGACGTGCGGATCTCTCTCTTCTCTGTTCTTGGCTTCTCTCGTTGCTTGGCTTCGGCCACCCAGCCCTGAGCCCACAGGGGTGCTGGGGAGTTTGCGGCAATGGATTAGCGTCACAGGGGATGCAAGACGACGATCGTGTGAGAGGCGTACGAAATCGGTGTTCATCCGATAATCAAAAGTAGTGGCGAGCTTGTGATGGCAAAGTTTGATTTAAGAAACCGTGGTGGAAGACCTGTGCAGAGCTATTTTCCTTCGGGCAGGACATTTTGATTCTGAATTCTTTGTCGGGATAATGCAGTGTTGAGGCGATGCTACGTAGGTGCGTTATGATCGATGCCTCGAGTGGGACTATCCCTATGAGTCACCTGAGCTATATGGCCGTGCTCTTGCTTAATACTCAGTGTTGTGCTAGACACGTCTCGGAGTGAGGCACGGGAGGTGACAACTTTGTGCTTAAGAATTCTGAATGAAACCAGGCTGAGTGAGATACTTCCAGAATGACTGAAAAACTGCTGAATCACCGGTGGACTGTGGGAGTCTCGAGGGATGTTGGTAAACCAGTTGTTGGAAAAAGGGGTGCTCCTCCGCGATGGGAAGGGTGCCTGGTGTGTCCCCGACGCTCAGACAGTGGCAATCCGTAGACGTGTGTGAAGGTGGTACAGCCCGGTGACCAGATAAGTGATCATTTCCTTTCGATTATTTTTTTGATGTATCTCTTTATTTTGGTCGAGTTACATAACGGAATGACTGGGCCAGGACTATAAACTTTTTATTATGGGATAAAAGAATTAACCTGTACCTGTAAATTCTATTTAGTCAGGAAATGAAATTGAATAATGTGAATGTTATTGTGTTGGCATTAGAAATGTTTTAACTACTCTTTATGATTATGTGTTAAGAGTGCAATTTAACCAAATAATTTGTATTTGATTTAATGTCAAATGGGGTCTGAGTCGCGTGTTTAAAATTTAGTATGCAATTAAAATTCTCTAGAGGGTGGGTTAATTGACTGAAAACTTTCTAATATAAATGTGATGGTGTAATGTTTTTAATGATTGTTTACAGAGTTAAATTTCCATGCTGATGGGTCTAATCAGATGGCGTGTTAATTAAATCCTTTAATATAAGTAGTGCTAATCAAGTTGAATTGACAGTAGAAGTTATAGATGTCTTGGGAGGGATTTAAAGGAGATTCATTTCCGCGACTCATACCTCATCTTGTATTTTTATTTTGTGTCTCATTGGTAGTAATGATTAAGTAATTGACATACAGGTTGGGCGCCTTCTGAAATTTTCTTATTGATCAATGCAATCGTCAAATTTGGTGAATTTAATCCGTGTAACATTAATTCATGAAACGTGTAATCCTAATTAATCAACTACAGCTAATAAATGTTATTATATTTTAAAATTTCTTACTGTGTTGTTATTTTCACACATGGGATACATCCTTAATAGGTTCTGAGCATTTGGTTAAAATTAAGTTCCTTTGGGTTATTGCACAATTACAAAACACAACGCAATCTTCCATCTTAATGTTGATAACCCTTTGCAAGTAGATTTACATAGATTTTGATATTGTACCTCTAAGATCTCTGTATTTTTGTTAAATTATCTTTTAATCAAGTCAATGACATAATTATGTTTTTAACGTAAATTCCTTTTGATTAGGATTGAAAATTGATTATTTCTGAGAAAACGCTAGAAATTTAGTCGAGTGAATGATTCAGTAGAAATTGTTTAAAGTTTAAATGTTAAGTGTAAAAGTTAAAAGTAAAATCACGACACAGCCGAATACTCGGTGAATATTCATTACATCCCTAGTTTTAATTCATTTATATAAAGTGAGTACAGCTTCGAATTAAGTACCTATTTCTTGGAAGAACTTCATCAAGATAAAAAAATCACTAATAACTAATGCCATTAACATAAGACTTCTCAATGCTTAAACTACATGCAATCTAATAATATTTCTAATAAATAAAAAAAGAAAATAAGAACGCCACTTACTACTTTTACTTTTTGAATCTTTTGTGCAGAACAGAAATGTGCATTTTAGATACAACATTCACTACATTATTATACATATAAGGTAGATATTTAAATTACAAATACACTATAATGGAATTATATTGACAAGAATGGCTGAAGACTTACAAAAGAAGGAAATTTTTCAACAGGCGATCGTGACATTACCTTCGCAACTAAGTGATGAAGCTGCTGATGATTTGCGTCGATATTGGTTCAGAGCTGAAAAAATATTTCAGTTGTTTATTTCTTGTCATCTCTCATATAAATATGCAGTTAAAATTTAGAAAAGGAAAAAAATTGGGACTAAACTCACCATAACCAAGACCTTGCAAAAAGTATCTCAGAGCTTCACTAACTTTAGATGGCTCTTCTTCCAAAACCATGCCACAACCAGAAAGCTACAAAAATATTAGTTACAAAAGTTAACAAAAATATTTATATAAAATGCAACATATAATAATGATAACTGGAGTTATAATTAAAATAAACAAGCATACATCAATAAAGTTGTCGTACAATTTTTTTCTCTAATTTTAATAAATTTTTAAAAATATTTTTTGGCACAATTTACAATACTTTTCATTGTTGCAACACAATTCAAACTGTTTTCATTGTTTAAACAAACATTTATTTGCATGTTTCTCTATCATTGTTGAAAGCTAAGATAATATCTTAAATGTTTAATGCTATGTTTTAATCAGCATACTTTCATCCAGCTAACATGTGGTTGGAAGTAAAATGTGCCACGCCATTTTAAAGTTAGAATCAAATGCATATTTTGCAAGAGGAATAAAAGTGAAGTTGATGCCAACAATGTGCAATTTGATGTTGCATGACACAGCCAGTCATTTAATTCTATTAGAGACGATCATGCAGACAATGAACAGAACAGGTGCAAAGCTACTGAAAGAACACGGGTTAAACATCCATCACAATTTTAAATTTTTAAGGGAACTATGAAATTATGCATAAGAGAATTATATCCATACATTATATATATACATTCAATCGAAATTATTTTCCCGGCAAACAAACTGGTCGACAAAGGCGGATAGTAATACAATATATTTTCTCTGATTATTAAAAACTAAGGAATGAATATGCTGCTTATTTCTTCATATTTTTGGGGAATGTCATAACGACTTCATACCTTCTTATTTCATTTCATTAAATCTTTGATAGAATATATAAGCAAAACTCTCTAAGGTATAAAGTAAATTAGGAAACATATCGAGCATGCTGAATGGTTATACTTACTATTCATTAACTTTTTATCAACAAGTTTCAATTCAGCTAACATGCTGTTGATTGATTGAATTTCAATAATTTTTCTTTTACATTAAAATTCAAATTTTAGGTAGGTGAGCTAACAAACCCTGGTCGTACAATAGTTGGTCTAATTTGATTTTCAAAAACATCTGGCTCAAGGAACCATGCAGAGAAGGGTATACACAGAATTAATTGAAATGAAAAGAACAATCCCTATCTCTACTAATAACAAAAACAAATGTGCATGTGATGTATTAAAACACTTCCTTGTTCTTTCAGTATTCCTATAGGTATTAACAGACTTTTTTGTTGTGCTTGTAACTTGAATTCTTCTTCATATCCAGTAAGGGATACTATTTCAATACCTTTATGGGCAAGTTTAGACTCTTGTATTAATTGAATTTTGCATAATTTCCAACTTTACATCAAAATTCAGAACAGGCACAAGGTTCCTACACTAGCACACAATATTTTAGGTTAAATGCCTGTCACAATTTGAAGTTTCAAATACTTTCCTCGGGAAACTTTGAAGAACGCAAGCAACACAGATTTAATTGATATGAATTGCAAACACTATTCCTCATGAGCAAGCTGGTTATTAAAGGTAGCTATCAGATATATAAATATATAGAATCAAAAACATATGCTTAAAAAAAGTGAAAATGCAAACATATATATTTAAAAATAAATAATAAGCAAATATTTTTAGAGTAAAAAAGGATACCAATCACCTATATATAAATGCATTATGACAAAAAAAATTTCAGTTGTTCATTTTTATTTAAAAGACAGACAAAAATCTATGATACAATATTTTTGGTCATTGTCATAATTCTAAATAAACAAGGTACGAAAAAATGAAAATATATTATAAAAAGCATTAAGTTTGTTATAAAAATCTTCAAATACTCACTTTCATCCAAGTGGAATTTGTAGGGTCAAGGCGACTGTTCATTGTTACTGAATCTTCAAGATGAGGTGACATGTCCCCAGCAAGAAGCAAAACATGACACCTACCAAATTGAAAAAAAATTTATAAAAACAAGTTTATAATGGATATTAAATTTGTTTTCATAGAAAAATTTACTTATTTGAACTTTAAGTGAAAAATAAACAACATGAATAAAAAAAGAAATATACTTGAAATTCTTTGCAGTTTTCTTCTTGACTGGGTCCATTTCCCGAATAATCCCCAAATCTGTGCGCCTGTATATATAAAAAAATTATAAGACATAAGAACATAGATTTCAAGCATATGCAAAATATAGATTAAGGATTATAAGATAATAAGGTCTTGTAATAATAACTGTGTGTCCCAAGAAAAGTAGAGAAGCATTATTAAAATCAAAAAATACTTAATGAAAAAAAAAAGATAATTCAAAATTACTACAGTTAGATAAAATAACAGATATTAAATATAAGCTCTGGAGAATTTAAAAAAAATTGAAACAGAATTTCACATTAAACTAACTGCTTTTGGAGACCAATTTTGTTTGCCAAGATTTAAAGTTATGATCCATTTTATTTTTCTGAATTCAATTTACTTTCTAACTGAATTTTACCATTACTATGGCAAGTACAGTTACAACTATATTTAAAAACCAACTTTTTAAAAAGTGTTTAAATGTGCAAAATATATTACAACAATCGAACTGGTGATTTTCGGCATTTTAAGTGATTTCAAAATTATTTTCCTTCGAAAGTTTACTCAGAAGTCATAGAAAAAAGTGCTGAATTTTCAAAATTCAGAATAAATAAAATTTTTTAAAAAAACTAATAAAAATTTTCAGAATATCACTTGGAGGCCACTTTGTCAAATCAGAATCAGTGAAGAAATCCTTAAAATCAATGTGGAAAAAAAAAATCTTATGCCATACAGAAAAATGTTTGATAAAAAAAAATGATAAAAAAAATAATAATAATTGACACAGAATACAACTGTAAGTTACTTTTAAAGAGCATCAGCGAAAAGTTTTGAAAATAAGAAACCAGCTACAATTCAAATTTGTTCAACTTTCTTAGCCACGAAATGAAACAGAGATAGCTAGGGTAGAAATCTACATTTTTAATAGTTTGAAAAACTCATTTTAATCTTACCTTATATATGAATCAATAAAGAGAGAAAGGTTGTGGGGATTGATTGCTGTATTGAAATACTGCCTATAAATCTGAATCAGGTCATGGCTGCGCTCTTCCAGAAGCTGTAAAACATATTTATAAGAGATGGAACATCTATTTTTCAATATTAAATGTTTTCTTTATTTACAAAACAAAATATTTACCCTTCCAAAATGATGCCACATCAAATAATCCAGAGTTGAAGCAGTCATGCCAGAAGATCGTAAATGCATGGCATTCAGTTTCTGATAACCCCACTCAGTCCAGCTGGCTACAGTACAAGTTGGGTTAACTAAAAACATGCCATCTACACAATCAGGATGTTCCAGCTAAAAATACAAATATTTATTAAATTGGAATGAAATAAAAACAAGCACCAAAACTTTTTTATCACATGGAAGTAATCCGTCAGCCAAATAACGATATATAATGTGGTAAAAAAAAAAAATCACATATCTATAATATTTAAATTAATTTTAAATGAGCTAAAATTCTTAAAGCTTACTAAAAAAATAATGGTAGAACTGTAGTCTACGGTGTGGTCTGCTTTTCTGCTTTTTTTTTTGGTGCAACTATGAGCAGCACAGACCTGACACAGGCCAGGAACAAAAAAAGCTGAACTTCATAAATAATGAATTGTGTTCCAAACATAAACACCGAGAAATAAAATAAGTATGATTAATTGAACAATAAAACGAATAAATTTCTACAAAAAATGCTTGAGATTTTAAAAATATTGTGAAATTATTATATAAAAGAAAATTAAGAATGATAAAATCCAATGCCGAAAAAAGCTGAAATCCGCGTTTCCGCGGAAATGTATCATGTCTGGCAGCATCACCAACTTTTGTTTTGGGTGCACAACAATCTTTTAGTTGGTTTCTTGGGCACACAATGCCTGTGGCATCTCAAATATGAGGAACCTAAAGTGGGTGCGGGCAATTTTTGAACGTTCAACAAAACATCAGCGGCTTCACTAGCAGCAAAGCGGAAACCTCGTAGAATCGCTTGTTCATTGAAAACGTAAAGCATCAAAACGATCAGAATAAAAAAAACAGGAAAACACTGAAATGAAAATGCCGGCTATCAAATCTTGATACATACACCACTGTAAAACAACAATGGCATCAGCTGTCTTAAGCTGAAGGAAGCGGCGATGTGCAAGAGACCAATAAAAAGATCGCTGCATATCCAAAACAAATCAGCGTCAACGTCGAGGAGTGCATCTCTTGGGAATTAACAGTTGGCAAAACGAAGTGGCAGGAAGCAAAACCGCACCATACTCTACAGTTTAAGCAAAATAATACATAACATCTTGAAAATTTCAAATAATGCCATAGAAAAATGAACCTGCATTGCCTATAACCAGAGTAATATTCATAAATTACAAGATTAAAATATATTAAGAAAAGACTCAATATACTATAAATTAGAAATGCCCCAAAAAGTAATTAAAATATAACAAATTTTATTTTTTTAAAATTTACTTCTTAAAAAAATTTTTTAAAGCATACACACAAAAAAATAAAGCTCCTCTTTCATGAACATTTGTTTGTTATTCATAAACAATAAAATTTACAATAAATACAGTTTGTTAAATAACAGAATTTGGTAACTTTTAGTGCAGCTATATATATTGCAATAATGAAATGGTTTTAGTCATAGCATTAATTAAGATGAATTAGTAGTACAAAATTTTCAGTATACTTTTTTTTTTTTGTTCTGTAGGCACAAATTTGAGCTCCACATCATACAAATCTGTAGTAATCATTATAAATTACTGATGCTAATATGGGTAAAGACAGAATGGCCTACAAGTTAGTACAAATATAAAATAAGAGCCTTACAGCAAAACGAGAAAGAATGTTAGCACCAGCTCCAACACCAAATCCAATAAAATGCTTCAGTCTAAAACAAAAACAAAGTAGATAACATACAAGTGTCATATTTTAAATGGTAAGCAATATGTAAAGCAATCTCTGGTGCACTTATTAAACATAGTCTAAAACCTTTCCATAAAATTTCTTCTCGTATCTTGCCATTGTCCACTTCTGAAAAATTAAATTTAAGTGATTGCTTGAGTGATAATACTTGCATAAGTGATAATACTTGAATCTTGATTTTACAAAGTAAAGTTCTTCCACTAATAATCTTCATAAGAATAATAAGGTAAAGCAGTTGTAAATCATGTGATAATTGAAGACATAATGAAACATTTTTTAAGTTTGTAATGAAAATGAGAGAAAATTATTTGACATCACAGTATGATAGCAAAATGAATTATAGAAACATATGGAGAATACCTGCTAATAATAACATGTATGTTGGCACTCTACAGGACAGAACTTTGGATCTAGAGTAACCTCATTTGGAACAAAAATGCTTTGGAAGGTGGGAATGTGCATTTTGGAGTGGATTTGTTTTTTAATTAAAATCAGAGTTTTTAACCGCCATTTCCGGATAGCTCACAGGAAGTGAAAAGTATGGTTAAAATAAAGCTGGGCCATAGTTGAATTAAATTAAATTTATTGTTCATACATCCATCACATAGAATTATTCTGGATTAACTAAGATTACATTACATTATATAGCTCGCTAAGCATGGCGAGATTTGTACGTCCCCATGAGAGGGAAAAAGCCATCGTTCTCGCACGAACAGTCAAGTTACTCTGTCTATACTGCTTCTGATTGAGAAAAATCCTTGCAGCGCCATCCACCGGCAGGAGGGAGAGACAAAATGTGATTGTCACAAGTTTTAATTAATTAAAAACTTAGCAAAACTTTGTTTTCTGCAATACTTTCCAAAAATATTATCTCTCAAAAATGATTGTTGCACAATCTTAAAATTCAAAAATAAGCATTTTAATTACACCAATTTAGTTGTCATGCAATTTTTTCCCCGCATTTTGTCAGTTTTTTAAAAATTATTTTTATGCATAATTTGCAAAAATGCTTTTCATTGTTGTCACAAAACTCAAGACACTTTTCATGATTTTTACAAATATTTTATCTCCTACAAATTGCCTTTCATCCACAGTTAAAAAGTTAGGAATCAAGATGTTGCTTATTTTTCATATTATTTGGCAATGTTGGAAGGAATCTGTACTTTCCGATTACACTTAATTTTTTTTTAGAATTTATAAGAAAAGCTTTTTAAGAATTTGAGTAAATTGGAAAGCATATTCAGTTGGCTAAGTATTTTCTTATTATTTATTTAATTTTATCTGTGTGTTTGAATACAGCTGTTATGCAGTTGGATTTTCTCTTTTACATATTAGTTCAAATCTTAGGTGGGTGATATAACAGACTCAGCTCCGAAAAAAGTATGTTTAATTTGAGGTTAAAAAATACTTAGCTCAAGGAACAAAAAATCATAGTCAAATATATCATAAAGCATGATGAACAAAATAGGCACAGGGCTCCTAAAACAACTGCTCATCACAATATGAAGTTACAAATTTGAAAAGCGGAGGAAGTTACAAAGCTATAAAGTCGATTTCCTGAGATGCTAGACTTGGCGATAAATTTGGCGACCTTGGCGACAAATTTGGCGACTTGGCGGCAAAGTTGGGGACTTTGGCGACAAAGGGAATTTTCTAGAAGGACCTCAAATTTTCCACCTATTTCTATTGGTTTCATGAACTTTCTAGAGATTACGTCACTTCCTACAAAATGAAGTCACTTCCTGTTGAAAAGTATAAAGGCAAGCTCTCAAGCCAAGAAGAGTTAGTTGGAATTTGACCTGCAAGCAAGCTGGTGAGTTAACAAGAAACCTTTGAGCTTTGTGTTGAGATTTATTGGTAGTCTCTGTTGTGAATTTTTACTAGTGCTGTGTTAATACTTGTGCTACATTTCTTTGCTTGAGAATATTTGTAAAATAAAGAGCTTTATTTTTGTAATCCTGCTTATTGGACTGCATTTACATACACCCACAAGTTGATTTTGTCACAATATCATAAAGCATGATGAACAAAATAGGCACAGGGCTCCTAAAATAACTGCTCATCACAATATGAAGTTTTAAATACCTTTTTCAAAGAAATTTGAACATAGAAGATACATCTGATATGAAACACAATAAATATGCCTAGTGAGCATACTGTGACTAGTAACATTATAAGTATAAAAAGATTGATATTGAGAAAACCTCTAAAGTATTGGCGGTAAACCAGGGGTTTAGGTGCATACTATTTTCTCGCCATTTTCTTTGGGATGCGCAACAAATTTTTTATAGGTCTCCTGCGCATTCGACGCTTACGGCATCTCAAAACCAGATATTGAGCATGCAATGACTTCGGCATTGCAAGTGTGTACCAGCAAATTTTTTTAACTTAAAAAAACATCGGCAGCTTCACTTTCAGCAAATAGGAACCCTTGTAGCTTCGCTTTTTCATTGAGAAATTAAACACAGGAAAAACACATCTGAAGACGATGAAACGTAGCAAGGGAACCATTGTTTACAGAAAAAACATTCCTTGTTCAATATTTGGAAGCCATAATCAGCAACACAGAGAAAGAGAATCAGCAAATTAAATAAACGAAAATCTTCAGAAGAGAAGCAAATGGTTATTGAAAAAAATCAATTGGTAAATGATCAAGAAATTCCGAACGAAGTAATATTCAAATTCGTATGCAACCAATCAAATCGAAGACAGTAGACCAATGGAAATGAGGTGAAATTAAAAGCAAGTACAGTAAACCGATAAGCAAATCACAGTCGGTGCATGCGCAAACAACGCCAAAAGAATTTTCAACTCACATCCAGAACAAATGTTCTGGCACTCTCTCTCTATTGGTGACAAACAATTGGCAGGCTTAAGGAAAACGAAATGAGTACGCACCATAAACTCCAGGTTAACCATATTGGCTTGCAAAGATTTTTTTTCCCATAAAAACGATGTAGATAGCAGACTAATGGTTGAAAAATACTTTAATATCAGGATAAAAATACAGTTATCAGGTACTACATATTATTAAAAAAAAATTCTTGCAATTTTTAGAAGCATCTGTAAATTACTACTATTACAACAGAAAATGCTCATTTTTCTTTTTTTAACTGATACTTTCATATTACATAAAGGGATTGGTTCGATAGATTACATTCAGATGGATTGCAAATGATAAATATAAAACAGAAAAGAAACTCACCCATAAAATTTCATAACTTGGACTAAAGTTTCAGCCAACTGATCCATAGTAGGGTAAATATAACTAAAACAGAACATTTTTTAAATGTTATGTAAAATCATGAATATAGAGGAAACATTTTTACCTCTTGTAAAATAAAGCTTACTTTTCTGGTAAATTAGGAGCTCCCTCAGATTGCCCAGGGGCATTTACATGATAAACGGTAAAGCTTTGCATCAAAATTCGCATGTCAACAAAGTTGAAGAAAGCTTGGAAATTCGAAATATCTAAGTGGAAAAAAAATTAAATTTTTATGAAAAAAAGAAAATATGCATACATTTTACAGTACAGTCCGGCCTCAAAAATCCAGAAACCTCCGAAAACTGGACAATTTTTTCAACTCATAACGAGAAAAAAATTAGCTAAATAAATTTTAAACTAGAACTCTTGAGGTAAGATGTGGAAATTCCAGTCATTCTATTCATTTCAAAATACTATTTTTTTTTTGTCTTTGTATCATTTTTTAATGTCTCTATGTTTTTATTGTTTAAAACATGTTTTTATTTGGAGTTGTTGGAATTGACTTTAACACAGTGGCGAATCCAGGATTTGGGTCCGGGGGGGCTGAGGTCATAAAAATTTTGAATCGTCGTGACGAATGTCAAACCTCATGGCTTATGTAAACCAAAACACATTAATTTTACAGACTTTTCTCACTTGAAAATAAGAATAATAAAGAACACTACATAACTTTCGATAATTTAATAAAAGATACAATGAAATAACTAGCCAAAAAAATGTTCGATTGCGTCAACGCTACAAGTACAAGTGCAATGATTAGAACAGTAAGAAAATTTTCGAGCCTGTCAAGCTAGAAAGCAATGTTATCACGTTTTTATTATTTTTTTAAAATGAAAATTAAGATCAAACAGTGCAGTGATTTTAAATTAAATCAAGAATTTTGGTTTAGCTCTGGGGGAGCTGCAGCCCGTTAGCCCCTCCCCTGGATTCGCCACTGCTTCAACATGTAGATCAGCATACATCTCGATTGGTTGCGCATGCGCAAACATCAGATGCATTACCAAGTCAACCATTTGCCATTGCCTTGCGACTCCTGGGTCTGTTCTGAAGCCGTCTGCACATGCACGCTTAATTGTGAAGTAACTTCCTATACAGTGACATCAGAACTTTGACATTGGTATGATAAGATACAGAACTTTTTGATTGGTATAAGTAAGATATCTAGAATCCGGAAATTTACGAAATCTGAACCTTCCAAAGCCCTGAGCAGTCTGGATTTTCGAGGTTATACTGTATTAATCAGAAGTCAAGTATTCAAACATAAAAAAAACAGATATTTCTTTAGAGATATCAAACTGAAACAACAATAATTTTAGTAGATTTCAGTACATATTCAATTTGTTACTACAACAAACAACCAAACATAATTGCTTAAGTTACTTTTAAATGCTATATTACTGAAATAAAACTAACAAAAATTATTATAATCATTCATAATTCAAACATATTAAGTGTAAATAAATATTATAACACATGACATATTTTTTTATACAGTATAACTCTTTGATCATCCAGATATTTCAACTTCTAATTTTACAAAACTGATACATTATAATGCACACTGTCAAAATAGTATTATTCTCAAATTTCAATTTATGGTAAACAGAGTTCAAACTAGATAAACTAAATTTTATAAACAAAGCTCATAAGGTGCATCTAAGTAAATAAGTACAGTTATAAAGCTTGTGAAAATTTAGAAAACATATATAAATGAAAATAAATGCATGTAATAATGCTTACGGTTAAGACCAATATCATGAAAAGTCAAAATCGCAGGCTTATTCCGATCTCCCTGAACAGCAACATTAATAGCACCATATTCAGTATCAATAACATCATCCTAAATCAAAATGTAAGTACATATATATTGTGGTATTTATTCATGCATAAATTTATGTAGTTTATGCAGTTAGTAAAAAATAAATTAAAACATATTTAAACATGCAAGGTTTATATTAAAAGACTTCAGTATTGGAAAGAAAATCACCTGTTGCGTAAAAGATTCTGATCTTGATAGGGATCTGATTAAAGGTTGGTCAGGTTCAATATTTCTAAGTTCAATATCATCCATGTTGAGATTCATTTTGCAAAAGTACTACAGTACCTAAAAGAAAACCAAATAAAATAAATCAGCTGATTATAATTTAATAAACTTAAACCAATTTTTTGTCTAAAATTAAGCTAATGAATTTAAATATCATATTTCGAAAATTATTATTTAGCATTGGGTGTAAAATGAAGTTCATATCCAAGTATTAAAGAAAGATTCATTTTCCAGAATAAAACCAGGAAAACAAGATCTTTCTATAATTTTACTGTTCTATCCTTTAACTATTGCACTTAACCACCCTTTGAAATATACCTATATAAAAATTATGAAAATTACAAAGAGTTCAATTTATGTACATAAAACTATTTTTAACAATAAATAAATATTTTTCTCTTTTCTTAGGTTCAAATTAGACCGGATCTATAATATATTGGACAACAAAAAGAAAAATAATTCAACAATAACCCAAATAATGAATTGGAACATTATAAGTATTTATTTCGTAAATTTGCAAAAGAAATTGAATAATGTTCTTCAAATTTAACTGATATCCAACGTGAAGAATATTTTTACATCCAAATTATTTCAAGCACTAAATATAGGGATGAATGACCTCTAGGATTAGGTTGCTTAAAACATAACTAATACATATTATTGCAATTTATAAGTTTATTTAGTCACTTTAAGTATGAATATTCACTATATTTTATTAACAAAATACACTCCAAATTATATTTAAGCTTATAAGGCAATTACATGCCGCTCATAAAGCTTGCAATTTAAGCTTTACAAAGTCGTTTATATGATCGTAGATTAAACTATCGGTAATTTTTTTTAATCCACTATTCGTTAGTAAACAGAAATTTATTTCAGACTAAGAAATAAAAAAGAACATTTAACATAAAAATGAACACAGCATAGATAGTACGTAAATGTTATACGCTTATTTACAATGTAACATTTCATTTCATATGAAATTCATCAGTATACTTTGTAAGATGATATGAAAATACAAAATTTTCTATCTTCAAGATCTAATTTCGAAAATCAATAAAATTTTATTGCATCTCATTTGCAAAATATAGTTGAATATTGAGAGATGTAAACATTTGTATTCACTTACAATAGATTAATCAATGAAATAATAGCTATACAGGTGCAACTAATTCTATAAATTCGTGGTAATTATAATAAAACTCATTTACAATATCAACCACGCAGGCTGTTGACTTCTTAGTTTGTTTTGCAGTTGTTTTATGTAATTTATAAGAGCTGAACATGTATCTATAGCACTAACCAACCAAATTTACGGTTTTCTCCAGGAAGTCCCGCCTACTGCTAATATCACAGGGGAAGTGGTGGTCTCGTTTTTTTTTGCAGATGTATTGGGCTAAGGAAATCTAAAGATAGACACATATCAACTGTTGTTTGATTTGGAACTTGTAAAATCAAACACAAACCTCCGATACACTACATTAAAAATTTAGTAGCATTCTGAAACAATTTTTGTTGCGGTGTGGTTGACATATTGGAACAAATCTATGCATGTTTCTCATATTGACTGTAACTGTATTCGTCGTTCAATGTGTTTGGTGTTTTGTTTTTTTCTCGCGCCTTCGTAATAGTGATGTGCATGTAATATTTTGATTTTTCTTATTCATGATTTTTTTACTGTCTGGAAATTGTGTAACTAGGTAAATCTGTATCATATCACTGAATAATTAAAATTTTGTAAGAAAAAATGAGTGATGGTACTGTGCAGTGCAAAAAATTTATCACTGAAAGTGAGGTTGAAGAATTGAAAAAGAAACGTCAAGAAGAATGGGAAAAAGTTAGGAAACCGGATGATCCTGAAGGTAAGTGTATTTATCTGAAGCTCCTTTGATGTTAAATAATTATTCCTTTGTTATTAACATATGGTATTCACTTTGTCATGATCATTTTTATTTTAAATACGTTGTGCTTTGATTATTTTTTAAATATTGATTTTAATGTTTTATGTTGCAAAAAAAAGTGAGTCATATTTATGTGTATTTATACGGTTCTGCAACTATGTAAAGAAGAAGAAAAGAATACTGCATCCTACAATTTTTATACTGTAATTTCGTTTCAACTGAAATTGATTTTTTTTTTTCTTTTGACCTCCAGAACATATTATAGTAGCTATTTAATAAACAATTATTTATTTTAAGAAAGCCCAAATTTCTTTGCTCAGTTTCTTGCCACTCACATTGCGGATTGAATTGGTAAGTCTGAAGCCTAATTATTACTGTTTTGAATTAAAAATTTTGCAATCCTTTTTGGTATACTTTTTTGCTAGGATGCAGGGAAAAGCCTTCCAAAGTATATTGTTAATAGTCAAAGAAATAGGGATATAAAAACAATCAAACTTGACTAAGCAAGACCTCTAAAAAATGACATCTATTAATTTTTTTTTCTTCAGAAAATTTCTGATGATTTAGAGATTACTTTGACTATGATTTTTTCATTTTTCTTAATTTAAAAAAATTCTACGATTTTTGTTCATATTTCTTCAACTTGCAAAGATAATAGGATAATAGATCTATTGATATTTATTTGGTATTGAAATACTTATTTAAATTTAATTCTGTGTTATCTGAATGCTGAAAACGAGAAATCTCATATTCATCATTTGGATATATATAGCTCCTATCGCATCATGTGCATCAATATTTTGTTATCAAGGAAATAATTCCAATATTGTATATTTAACTTAAAGAAACAGCATTCATCAATTGAATGCTTATTTCAGTTTGAGTTTGATGATTGCTTTTATAATCTATCAAATAATCCTCTTTACGCGAGTACTAGCCACCTTCGGTGACCAGCTTGTTCACCGGGAATACCTATAGTATTGTATTTCATTTCAGTTGAATCTCTTATGCATAATTTGTTATTCATGAATCCCTTAACAAATTAATTTTTAATTTCAAATTGTGATAAACATTTAAACCGTGTTGTGTTTTACTTTGCACCTATTTGGTTTATTGTCTGTCTGAATATCCCTAAGACAGATAAGTAAGTGTCTGTGTCATCTAACATCTAATTGTACAATGTTGATGCAAACTAAACTTTTTTATGCTTAAAAAAAAACCTTCTGATTCCAACAATAAAATGGCACAGCACATTTTATGTCTTACAGCAGGCTACTTGAATTAAAACATGCTGATAAAAGAATTAAAGATTAGCAACAGGGTTGCGGTGATTTAAATCAACTGATTTTTTTAAAAAAATCACTGATTTAAATCACTTTATTTTAAATATCAAGTTAATCTGCTTTAATGAAATAAAATTGTTCATGTATCTTTAAATAGTGATTTTAAAATATATTTAAATATATATTTAAAGAAAGAATATATAGAACATAAAAAAAATATTTCATTGAATTGATGTAACTAGAGTACTTTCTATATCTTTATTTTTGACAACGCAAGCAAATTAGATTTTAACCCTTTGCGGCGCAAGACAATAATTTTTTTGAAATATGATGAGAAAACATCAGGAATGGGTTTAGTTTATTGTCTAGACATAGAATCTACAAAAAAAAGTATTTTAAAAAACTTGCTTCATTCCGGGAGGGGGGCTCATGAGAACCCCCTTAGATACAGCCACCGTGATACACTCGAAAATTATTGTTGAATCTTACAGAAAATTATAAATTAAAACTTCAAGAATATTGGAGCAAAATTTTCGAGTTACTTTGCTAAAATTGTTAAACATCCAGATCTAAAAAACTTATCTCCGAGTCAAGGAATTTTCCCGAACTTTATCTCTAATAATTCCTATTCTGAAACAAAATTTCATAAGACTGCTATATACATTCTAAAAGGAGTACTATTGGCCCTATCCTAAACCTTTTATTTTCATGTATTTATATCAGGATCATGTTCACAAAGAAAGAACATAGTAAAATGCAGTGAGTTTCATTTTAATATTGGAGAAAACTAAATAGTGTTGGGGACAACAAAGTTTTTATATTGCAATAATGTTCAAATGTAAGATAATTAAGTAATGCATATAAATGCTCCAAAAGATACACAGACATTTACATAGTGCATTTTAAACTATGATCTATACTTATAAAAGACAATGTTTGTGAGCTTGTGCGCAATGTCCAGATGAATCTATCACACTTACAGTCATGAAATTTGGCACACAGGTAGTCCTGATGGTGACTCAATGCACCTTGAAGCCTGAATTTAAAAATTTTATCTAGAAATTTTTTTATTTAATGTTTTGGGTCAAACAGATTAGGAGTAGAGATAGCTTCAAAACTTGTGTTTGTAATGAAACAAATGAACAGCTGAGTGTAAAATTCCAGAATATTTTAACATACAATAATATATCTATAGTCAAGAAATTACAATTTTTATTATACGTATTGTTCTTTTTTCCTTAATAAAATTATCTTATATTTCAAAAGTATATTATTGTTATATTTTAGTTCAAAAATATTTTTTAAATAGTTGTTACATTTTTGAATTAAATTTTAATTTGTTTTTTTTTTTAAATAAAGTACAGCTTAATGACTGGTATGTTGTTATATATATATAATTCTTTGACTGTAATGCTCATTGTCTAATATACAAATGTTAAATAATAATATATATATATATATATAGTTTTAAAAAAATCATTAAAATCAAAAAAATCTAGATTTAAATAAAAAAAAATCTAGATTTAAATCAAAAAAATCCGATTTAAATCAAATAAATTGATTTTTTTTGAAAAAAATCAAAAAAATCGACAACCCTGATTAGCAACCATAATCTTGAGCTTTCCAGATAAACCTCCAGTAAACCTGGAGTCTATGGTGCCAGCCGGCTTCTCGCCAATTTTTCTTGGCGCAATTTCATTTGCTGTCGTCAAATACTGTTTTGAATGTGCAGTATGCTTTTTATTGCTCTCTTGTGCATGCGTCACCTGAAAAGGAGATATTGGGCACGCAATGCCTGCGGCATTTCAAGTGTGTACTTGGCAAATTTTTTAACTTAAAAAAACATCAGTGGCTTTGCTTTCAGCATAGCAAGAAACTAGTAGCTACACCTTTTCATTGAATGTTAGGAATATAGGTTTTTTTTAAAAATTCCAAAAACAAGAATTTACGCACACAATACCTGCGGCATTTCAAGTGTGTACCGAGCAAACTTTTTTAACTTAAAAAACATTGGTAGCTTTGCTTTCAGCATAGCAGAATTCTCACAGCTTCGCTCATTCATTGAGAAATGAAACACACAGAATAACATACACAGTAGGGTGGTCCAAAAAAAAAAGAAGTTTCAGCTGTTGGTCTAGGCACCCTCTGATTTTGTTAGATTTTACTATAAAATACTTTTGCTAAAATTACAGCTTTAAACTGACACTGGAAGGGGGTGCTCACGACAATAAAAAAAAAAAAAAACGTTTTCAAGAAAATTTGGTGGTTAATATGATATTGGGAAAAGTGTTACCAAATATGAAAAGAAAGGTAAATAAATAGTTTTAAAAGATTTAATAAATATTTCTATATCAACAATTCATTATAAATTGTAACATTATGTCATGCCCTACAATTTAACCATAACTGTGAGGAAACATTCTCCTTATTCTAAACTAGCTGCATGGTCCGGCGTTGCACGGGCAATCTTGAATAATGGGGTATTCCCAGGCGGAGAGAAGTGAGATCATGTGAGGCCTTGGGATCCATATTTTCATATGCCCGGCTCCGTTTTTTTTTTTTTTTCAACAAATATTGTCACTTACTTTCCCCAACAAATGTAAATATTCTTTCACACACACACAAATCTAGTCTTTTTATTACTAATTTTCATATGCCCTCCTTCGGTTTATTTTTTTTACACATATTGTCGCTAACGTAAACGTTACGTTTCCCCCAAAACATAAAAAATCCTTTGAATCCTATGTTGTTTAATTAAAATTTTTAAATCCAACCTTTTAATTACCTTATAGCCCAGCATTTCTCGGAATCCACAATTTTTTCATCTTTTCCCGCCTCTGTTTTTTTCCCTACAAATATTGTCACTAAGCTTCCCCAACAAACGTAAATCTGTTTGGAATCCTCTCTTGTTGGATTAAAACTTTCAGTTCTAGCCTTTTTACTACAGTAAAAGCTTAACTAACCGGCATGCTCGGGAAACTCCGATTTCCGGATACCTGAAAAGTCCGGATAGTTGAGTGCGACGGGAAAAATGGGGGGGCGGGGCGGCCAGTAAATTGTAGCCTTTTTTTTAAAGATTTTTTCGGCCAAATAATTTGTTTATGCCATTTTGAAATGTGCATTAAATATAATACTTCTGTATCTTCCATAACGTTGTATTTGCAAAACATATGCAGATTTTAATTTAACATTGATGATTTTAAAAAATATATATGATCTGTAGCCGAATTTTTACCGTAAATATATAGATTGTAAAAATATAAACATATAAAAATAGGCGACGAAACTGAAAAATATTCTACTTAGCAAGCATAATAAAACTCTTTTAAGTGATCATAAACAAATCCAGATTGCGCACCTCCAATTCTCCTGCTCGTGATATTACGTAATCGGAATCAACATCTGCCGGTATTTGGAGAGTAAATAAATAAAGGAAAAGAAAGAGACTTACTAATCTGGAGTACCCCCATGAGCTTTTTTTTTTTACCGATTCTGTCTCTTTGCCTTTTTTTTTTTTTTTTTTTTTCGATTTTGTTTTTCGGCGAAAGGTGGACCTTTTATTATTATTATTTTGGTTCTCACTTTTGCTTTTGAACCCACCCACCCCATAAAACAAGTCTGTGTAAATCACAGTACTGTATATTGTTTGTTTGTTTTTTCCTTCTACGCTCCTCCGTGCGGGAACGGGAACGGACGTTGCATTCCAGAAATAAATTGTCTGCGTGAATGGAACAGCACGCGCGTGCTCAATTTTAATGCGCAGATGTAATTTTTTTTTAGAAAAACTCATTTTCTAATTTTTCCGGATACTTGAATGCCGGATAATCGAGAGTTTACTGTACCTCAAAGCAGTTTGGTTTGAATGAAAATGCGAGAATTCTTTTGCTTATAAATTAAAACAGATTAGCATGATATTTGTTTTGCAAAAGAAAAAATAAAACGAATAATAATGAAAAAACAGATTAAAAATGAATAAATATTTTCCCCCAACAAACGTAAACGTTGCGAAACACCGTACGACAAAAAAAAAGAAAGAAAAATGCAGGAAAACGATTTTTTTTTCAATTGTTAATAAATCCAAACACAGAATAACACAGGTTCAAAAAAAAAAATACCAACTCCGCAAATAAATAAAAAAATGCAACACCGGATGTAGTAGAGGAAAAAGAACCGGCCGCGAATGAATTCACCATTCTGGCCAATAGATGGTACCGCCAATTAATTATTTTGACGCTTTAATTATCATCTTTTAACCACTGTAATTTCGGAATTTAATTGGCCTAAATGGATTCCTTTCTTGGATTATTCCCCATCTTTTGGTACTCTTCAAGAGATGCTTCCTCAAGCTCAGTGGTTCGCAGGACAGATAAAATATTGCTACATACATACGCTTGTTTTTTACCTTCTCAATTTTAATAGATAGAGATTAAAAACAAAACTGCCTTTGAACAACAAATATATATATTAAAAATAAATTATCAGTTGAATATAAAAGATTTAAAATATTAATTAAAAAAAGACTAACAGTTGTTACACTTAACTATGAATCAATGTTTGTTTATTACTTGCTTGTTCTAAAATAAAAAACAGAACTGTTTTTGAATTGTTTGTTGATGCTGTTGTTGTTCAAAAAGATATATTAAACCAACTAACAAATTAACCAACATTTAACAATGGCAAAAAACAGAGGTTCTACAGTATTTTCCTGGTGCAGAGACTTGAGCCACTTAATGAGGTTTCATTTCCCCAACAACAAAAGGAAGTGCTTTTTAAGATTTAACCATCATTTAAACGCTGTTAATCTGTATGCAGTGTAAGTCATCGGACAATTGATGAACTTATAGTATATGGTCTAAAGCTGCAATACCAACAAGACTGTAAAACATGCAATTGATAAAAGGAGAAAATTCATTCAGAAATGTGCTATATTGAAAATGTACAAGAGTCACCCATCAGAGGCACAAAGAACGGGAGTGCAGGGCCTTGTAGAGCACAGGGCGAACTTTTGGATATTGCTATGCTGACTATATGACAATGATTAAATTTGAAGAAGACAGAAAAATTTCTGATAGATCAGGCTAGGAATAAACTAGATAAATGACAACATTGATAAGAAATATGTGAACAAGAGAGTTTCAGAGCATCAAAGGGAAGCACTAAAGCAGAAAAAGAGAGTATCTGCTGATGACGATGCTGCTTCTTCACATTACAAAAACATTATCATCACAGACAAAGTTATTCTAACAGGAGGGTGAGGGAAGAATTCTGATCACCCCGACATTTTGCTTAAAATAAAACATGAACAGACTCCTCACCACCTTCAAAGAACAAAATGTAACCTTAAAGGCTAAATGTTTGACCCAATCCTTGTTACAAGCCGCTTAGTATAGAAATAAAGTTTCACTGTAAACACAGTTAGAATAATGGTGCCTTAGCATGTCTTCTACGATACACACTTTCACTCATATCGTCCCTCTACCGTTCATAGAGCGAGAAGTAGCCAGGAGCAAATTTTGTTGATGTGGTTGCAAAAAATTACTCTGAAATACCCTATTACATATTCACTGGGATAGCAAAATATTACCTCACACTTGAGAATTTATTTAATACAGTTCTATGCACCGCTCCTCTGACGCACGCCACTCGCTCTTGAAATCTTTCTCACCGCTTGTTCCCTACTGAAAAAACTTTGGATTAAAGCCTGTTGTTTATAGTCTGGTAGCAATCGCATTTTGCCACATTATTGGACAATTATTTAGCCTATTTTAGGCCATACTGACTTTAGCTTTTTTTTCGCGAAGTAATGGATGGCATGGAATCAGCTGCAAACTGATCCCTTCAAGAAATAATGGATGAATACTGAAAACAAGGAATGAAAACCTCCCACCGAGGGGGATTTGGAAATAAGTGGTAAAAAATTCAAGATAGTTGTTGAAAAGAAACCTACACAAACATTCTCAGAAGAGTCAGTAGTTGCCAAAGAAAAGCTCCCCTGACCGTAGTGCCAAAAGCCACTGCAAGGAACCCTTACTAGAGCCATCAGGAATGCCAGCCAATTGGACAGACATTACAACGCTATTACAGAAGATGCCCAGTGTGGAATTTGATAACACCCGACTAAAGGCGGTTAGAACATCAAAATGAAATGGACATCAGTAGCAGCACAGGACACTGCCCCAGAAATTGACGGTAAGAGGAGGAATATTGCCCAAATCATGAAGGAAAAAAAGAATTAATCGACGAGTATCTCCGAGACAGTTTCACCCACAAGGCAGCCCGCCAACTACTATGGAAGTGGTACACACTCTGCCGTGGAACACAAGACAAAATCTCTTCTAACTGCTGAGGGAAATGCTCAATCGACATCACCCAGAAGAATTCGAATAACCAGGTTGCGCCCCAACGCGCACCTAAACACTGAAGGAATCTGCCAGCAATTCTCAAACGAGTCAACAGACTGCAAAATGACTTTTTTCGGAATCGGTGCGTGGAATGACTGTGAAACAGCAGAGAAAAATTACAAAATTCCCGAAAGAGAAAAAAACTTGAATTCGTTCTATGAGCCTCTTCGAAGACAAGACCCCTGAAATTGTCATCCAGACACTTCCAACGAAAATGCTCACAAGAAATTCACCAATGCCCTCAAAAAAAAGGTATTCAAAATTGACTAGATTACTAGATGAAAAACTTTAGGAGAGAAATCTCTACTCCCATATTCCTGATTGACGCAAGAAAAATTCGGGCTGTAATTACGCAATATTTACAACATCAAGTGAGTTATGCTACTACAGGATAAAAGTGGAACTTATCGGACAAGAGAAGAAAGACTCATCTGTTTTATAATTCGGCTCGGGATTTTTTCCACTCAGCAAGTAATTGTCCACATTCGTCCTAGTGCATCAAATGTAATGGTGAACACGCCCTACGCGGATTGCAGTATCAGGAAAGATCATTGAACCCCACCTGCATCAATTGTGATGGAAAGGACACTTAGCTGCCTGGAAAGGTTGGAAATGCTTTTGCCATAATCACTAAAAAACCAACGTGAGACAGAATAAAAGACAGCCCAAGCAGCCAGTCACAGAAAAAAGACTACCCCAAATCCTGAAGGAAAACTCAAAGAAGTAGCAGCCTTTAACAGAGACAACGGACCCCTCAGACTTTAAGAGTCATTCAGATGCTGAGAGAACCAAAGAACTCTTATCCAAGAATTCCCTATACCTTGAGCATGAGGCTCTGATAGAAAAGCCAAAAAATAAGCAAGGAAAGTTATTGTTCTCAATTTGGTGGAGATCTGGCACGCTTGAGCGCGCTTACCTCCTCCCTAATAACTTTCTTACTCAATCTGACATGATGAAATCTTCATCAGAAGCCTCTACTTATTAGGTATAAAATCTCTCTCTTTTAAATTTTTCTTCCCTTTAACTTCTAAATTTTTCCTTTCCCTTTGTTAATTTTCATTTTATTTTACTCACCTCCTATGTAGAAATACTCATTTAGGTTATATCTCATCTCTTTTTATTTGAACTTGTTTAATTGTTCGTGTCATAGATTGTGGCCCCCCAGGGCCGTGTAGCTACTCCGCCTCCCCATCGCCAGTTAGGATTTGATATTGTGGTTTAGAATTTGTTGACCGCTTACCAGCTATTTGTCTGGAGATGAGAAGAAAACCTTTTGAGTTCCAAAGTGCCCATCTGGAACCTGGAAAATGTTATTGAAGCAATTTTTACAAAATACTGCAGCAATGGGATCTTGTCTGCCTCAGGTTATAGCCATGTCTTTAACACAACCTCCCAGAATACTGGCTTTAGTTTGAATGGAACTTGTACCTTTCGAAGACAAGATTGGGGCAAGACTTACTATGGTTGGCAGCATGTCACCATACTCTTGAATTAATCCGCAAAAGGTATTTACTTTGTGCTTGGTCCTAGCTTCCATAAATTCTCTGTTCTATGAGGAATAACTTCCAAATATTAAAGTCACACTTGAACTAGTTTCTTTCAAGAATCAGCACTTTAGCAGTTTTGTCTGAATTCTCTAAATGAAACAGTAAAAGTTCCAAGAGATGACTATCAAGAGCTTATTATTGAACTTACAAAATACAGCTCCTTGGGGAAAAAACCTAAAAAGATACATTGACAGGCACCAAGTCCAGTTCACCAAGCAAGATGGAGTGCTAAACTGATCTACGCCATCAAAATATACCTGTTTCATAACCAAAAGATGTCAAGAACCCTCACAAAGGGAGGAAGCTCAACTTGAGGAATTCATATAAAGTTCGAGCCCCATATATTAAAGGCATGGATTGCAGCCCCTTTAGCTTCAGAGGTCTATTTATTGACTTTAAAACTTTGAAAGATCTAAAGGAAAATGAATTATTTTTACTTTGAAATTAGCAATGCTGCTAAATGGAATAGGAACGTCATTTATGGTACTTATCGGATGAACTGGTAGGACTTGCACTATTTTCTGACACAGCAATTGTCACCGGGAAAGACGCTATAGTAAAAAATGATGGCGCAAAACCAGATTTAAAAAAATAAGAGGAAACTGTAATATAATAAAACAAATCAAGAAGTAAACTTATCGATTTCGTGAACCTAATGCTCGGGTAAGCTGTTCCATGATGTTAAATGTCGATGATGCTTTTCTAAATTACCATCTGAAGAATGGAAACAAAATTCGCTATTTACAAGGGCGAGAATGTGAAGAAAGGTTGTAAAATGATACTGCAGTGAGATAAAAAATAAAACCATTCCAGAATTCAATACATTAATAACTAAAGATGAGGAAGAAAAAGCAATTTCTGCTGCAAGTTGTTGTGGCAAATAGGAAAGCAGTTCCTTCAAAAATCGACTAAAAAAACATGTCTTTGACAATAATTTTTTTTTTGGTATAATAACCAACCATAAACTGTTATACAGATATTGCTATATTTCAATTATTAAAAATTGTATTGATATATATATATATATATATATATATATATATAGTATATATATATATATATATATATATATATATATATAAAATAAATATACTATCTGAAATTAAACATTTAATTTTTGCTACTGTATGTCAACATCTTGTAGTTTAGCAATTTAAGGCCACTGAGCACCACTTTCAAAATGGAGTAGAGAGCTTAAACTTCAATTGGTATATTTTATTAATAGCTAACAATTAGAAAGGGTGCCTTGATTTCCATAAAACTTTTTTTTTTACCATTGTATTATGGGACCACACCCTAATACGGTGTACTGAAACCGGAGTATTTAAATTGAATAATCAAATGAAGTTTATTTAAATCAATTATCCACCAATCATCTAAGAGAGAACAAAACAGTCCAATCAAAACGAAAATATATATTGTGATAAGTTCAAAAAACACAGATGAAAAGATCAATTACATTATGTTACCATGCAACATCATTGCAAAATTCAAAAAACAAATGTTCTCCTCATCTCTGCTCTTGGCTGCAAAAGAGTTAGCAATCCTGAGGAAATGAAGTAGGTGGGCACCATAGACCCATATTAACCAAACTTCCTAATTCTACCCGGATATCTTAGAGAATTTTTTTACAAATTTCACAAAAAATTGATGCATGAAAAAAGAAAAGTGTAAAAATTTTTACAGCCAGTTGATCCCTCATAGTATACATCAACATCATGCATTTCTTGACCAAATTGACGATTCTGTCTTGTCGTATTGAAACTTGTATTTATTTTTAATTCTAGATTTGATTTTTAAAAAATGATAGACTTAACCCAAGTCAATGTAAAATGATGATAATAATAATAAATTTTACACGCTGTGTTTATTAATAGCCCAGTGTTCAATCCAGTTGGCGCCTAAGGAAGCTCTGTCAAAGTATGAGTAACATCAATCAATTTTAAGAGATACATCAATCAAAATATTTGCATGATATACTTCACCGATATTTTAAGTGACACATCAGTCAGACCTATTTTTCGCGACATTTTAAAGAGACTCATCACTAGTCAGCTTCCTTTTTATAGATAGCTATCTTATTATATGGAATAGAGAGTATTATAAATGAAATTGATGCAACATAATTTAAAACAGCTTAATGCCATCCATTTGTTGAATAATACGCAATATCATGAACACTTGTCTACAAATAAACAATTAATAAAATCACTACTGTATGGCAATGATGTATTTGTTCTCATTGCACAGTCACACACACATAAAATCATTTTGTTACCACATGCCATGCAACACAGAAAATAATTCATCAGCACCTGCTACCTGCCATATCATTTACTGCAGAAATAATCTCATCACACACCAAAATAAATTCATCAATAATAAAAAAAAAAAAAAGGACAATTACTTTTACCTCAAAGACAACAAAAAAAAAAACATATGACTTTGTTTGGCTTCTCTTCCAACAAATAATCACTTAATGCAGAAGGATTTCCTTGCATTTTATCCCTATTTATTAACTGAATAATTGGGATCACACTATAATGCAATTTTTATGTCACCACCCCTGCTTCCTCAAAAAATCAATTGGGAAAATTTAAATTTACATTTCCAGGGAAATCACCTGAGGAACCGCCCGGTGGCCCTATCTGTACAAAATATTATTGGCATTGCAATTGAAGTCATGCTCGCCTCTATTTGGCCTTTCAACACTTTGACATAATCTTAATTTTTTTGGGCTCACATATTTTTTTTTTTTAAATCCAGGTCGGAATATCAGTAAAATTAATAATTTCCTGTCGACAGATACCTGCCATGCATGCTGTTTCCTCCACACTCAAGGTGGTAAGCCCTCAAGGCTCCTCACAATGGAAATTTTTACTTTCTTCACATCATCTTACATCTGATGACTTCTGGCCTCCATCCTACTAATCTGCCTTTCCTAGCAACCCAAAAAAATCTCTTTTCAAGTCCCCAGCTCAAGACCATTGGTCAATATATATATGTCAA
Organism: Araneus ventricosus; assembly: GCA_013235015.1. Lineage (NCBI taxonomy): Eukaryota > Metazoa > Arthropoda > Arachnida > Araneae > Araneidae > Araneus > Araneus ventricosus. The sequence goes on along the minus strand of BGPR01004199.1, from coordinate 59,284 downwards.
CAACCACAGTCGTGGTCTTCCCCTTCGAGAAAATTTTTCCAAGCCTCCAACAGAACCCACAAAGGGGTCGAAAACCTCCCCAAATTCGGCAGTGAAAAACTCAGAGCTGACCACTGTAAGCTATCCCCGTCCGAGATTTAAAAAAAACATAAGAGAAGGAATATATTTTTCCCAACACTACAGTCTCTGGTTGATGTGCCGAGAGGGTTTGTGGTTCACCGGGTCGCAGTCCCTGTATATTTGACAGATAGGTTTTGATGAAATGGAAAATATACCTGTTAGTTAATGCATATCTAAATGAATAATATTAGAAAGCAAAATGTGTAAAGACTTTTTTTTGAAAGTTTTAAATTCTTCACATGGAAAAATTAAACTATTAAGGTGATACTAAAATGATGAGATAATTTGAGAGGCAGGATAAGGTAATGATAGCTAAAGAAAAACACCCGGGAAAGATTTTGTTAATCAAGAATCAACTTTTGCAACATTCGCTAGCTATGCTACATAAATACTATTATATGCTTTGATCTATTTGCGTACCAGAGAGAAATTGAAACAGGGTGTTTCCTGATTTTGACTCTACTACATCGTAGTTTGGGATTTTAGAGATTGCTGAATTTGGATTGAGGGGAGAGTTTGATAAAATTTGTTTCCAAATTTTTTGAATGAACTTTTTTTTTTTTTGTAGAAAGCCCAAGTTGCCAACTTTACATTGACGCGACTTGAACGCTATCTTGCCTCACAGCCCATCTTGGTTTAATTTCTATAACTTATCTCTTTGAATTCATTCCATCTAAAGTTTCATTATATTGTAAGCAGTCATTGTGGACCGACATTCAATATTTTTTGCCAGAAAAGTTGTTTTACACCAAAACTGATATTAGTAGCAGGTTATTCTTATGAAGTTATACTTAACTTGGCTTACTACTTACCCTGGTTTTGTTTTGTAAATAAACCATCTTTGCCATCAGCAGAAGAAAATTAACCCTTTATTAAAAACCACTTACCGTACAAAGTGGACCATCCCCTATTATTTCTATTTTTTTGAGTATATACTTTTTTAATGTTTCATTATTTTGGCACATAGATGCCAGGCCTGTAGTGCTAAAAAAAAACTTTTAAAACCATATGCCCAACTAACAATTGCTTACGTTATTCTTGACTATGATTTTAGTAGCTAAAAAAGTATGTATTTTTCAGTCAAGCATATTTTCTTCTCTTGGATTAAAGAATTGTGATTCAGAAAACATTACTCTGCACAATAAAAAAGGTAAAAATAATATATTATTATATTTAATGCAACTAAAATAACTGAATATAAAATTTTTTTTTTTTTTATCAATTTGTTGTCAAAATTCCACACAGGATACAGTGAACTGACCAAAACTGGGATACAATGGACCATGGTCCATCCCCAGTTCATCCCATATGCTTTTAAAGTCAGACATTATATAAGAATAAGCAAGTTGTTTTATTTTAATGAGTTAATTAACCTTTAATTAGGTACCGTTATCAATAAACAGATTTTATTTGAGAATTTTTTTTTGTAAAAATTTTATAAATTCTCATTTAATTTTTTAATTATTATATTATAGCTATTATGGAAACATTAAATAAAAAAAATAGTATGATTCTTAAAAAAATAATGCACCTATTAGAGTTTGTATCTACATTTATGCATAAATTAAGTGTTAAATTATAAAAATTAATTTAAAAGAAGTTGGTTACTGTCCCATGAAAGAATGTCTTCTATAGATCACCAATCTCTTGTAAATGTTCAAGAGGTTATGATGAGTTTTCCAGGCCACAATTTCACAACAAAAAACAGTGAGACTTTCAGTAACACAAAATCTTTTAATGTACGTTGGTTCTCAACTTTTAATATTCGCTAATCTTGCATTATATGTATCAACTGAAGCCATGAATAAGCAAATATGATATACATTTTATTTTGTGTTATTAAAAAATGTAATTGTTTTAATATATTTTTAAAATTTACTGGTGGTTCCTTTGCACTTGATATAAATAAAATCATTGGTACCCTGGTCTTGAAGATAATGGTCATCTAATTTCAATACTAGTTAATAAAAATAAACATTTAAAAAAGTAGCATAATTATGGATTTAGAGTGAAAGTGTAATATAAAGCTTAATATGTAGGAATATGTATGCATTTTTTCAGGCAAAAAATCAGTACTTTGAGAGTAAAATAATCACATTTTACAAAAGTGGACCATTGTACCGGGTTCCCCATAGATATTACCAAAGAATATGAAAAAAATAGGGCAAAATCTTCTATTCCTTATTTTCAACATTAGAAAAATAGGTTTTGCAATTAAATTGTTTAAACAATGAAACAGTTTGAATTTCATTGCAACAAAGAAAAAGTATTGTCTAATTTGTGCTTAAATATATATATAAATATATATATATATATATTTAAATTGGAGAAAAATTACAGCAACTTAATTACACATCATTGAAAAGGTAATTTTAAGCACTTTTGATAGCTTAGTGATAATTTTTTGTGCTGTACATTTTCAGAAGTTGTTATGGAAAACACCAAAATTCATTTAATCTTTTAATAAAATTTAATTAAATTTCAAAAAATCGTCATAGGCAATACCTCAGCAGGAGGGGGAGAACTTATATGTTCATATACAAACCTAAACTGGAAGTGTTTTAAAAAACAATCTCCCCACTTAATTCAATTCAATTCCCAAAACCACCGAGCTAAGGCGACAGAAAAGTACTAAAATTGAATTACATTATATTGTTTTGATTTATTCTGTTGCTCCATTCTCTATGCTGAGCAGAGGTACTCTTGAGGTTTCATGTGGATTTTATTGAATTAATTCTGAGAGAATTTAAATATATATTTTTATTTGCTGTGGGAACAATTTTAAAATAATTCATAAGTGTTTTCTTAGACTTAAAAAAAAATATGAAAAGAATTTGCAAAATAAGCCAACGGTAAACATCAAAATCAAACTGTTTCATTTTTTTTTTATTATTATTACTAATTCTTTCTGTTAAATCATTGTAATTTTTTTAAATTCCCAAGATGTAAAGAAGACATTGTATTGATAATTCTCTTTAAATCATCTAGGAAGAAGAAAAAAAGTAAAAGAATTCTATGAGCACGTAACTGAACGAAGCAACAG
>BGPR01004199.1:27421-56096 GCA_013235015.1 Araneus ventricosus | reverse complement strand
AGGTAATTAATCTGATATTAAAATTTACATGAATATTCACTATATTTTATTAACAAAAATACACTCCAAATTATATTTGCTTATAAGGCAATTTACGCCGCTCCATAAAGCTTGCAATTTGCTTTACAAAGTCGTTTATATGATCATAGATTAAAACTATCGGTAATTTTTTTTTTTTTTAAAATCCACTATTCGTTAGTAAACAGAAATTTATTTCAGACTAAGAAATAAAAAAAAGAACATTTAACATAAAAATGAACACAGCATAGATAGTACGTAAATAAAAGTATACGCTTATTTACAATGTGGGGTCAATTCATTTCATATGAAATTCATCAGTATACTTCAGTATTTTCTATCTTCAAGATCTAATTTCGAAAATCAATAAAAATTCTTTATTGCATCTCATTTGCAAAATATAGTTGAATATTGAGAGATGTAAACATTTGTATTCACTTGCTACTAGATAGATTAATCAATGAAATAATATTGAGCTTTCATACAGGTGCAACCTGCTAATTCTATAAATGCGTGCTAATTATAATAAAACTCCATTTCATACATCAACCACGCAGGCTGTTGACTCTTAGTTTGTTTTGCAGTTGTTTTATGTAATTTATAAGAGCTGAACATGTATCTATAGCACTAACCAACCAAATTTACGGCTCTTCCAGGAAGCCTACCAAGCACATCACAGGGGAAGTGGTGGTCCTGGTTTTTTTTTTTTTTTGCAGATGTATTGGGCCAAGGAAATCTAAAGATAGACACATATCAACTGTTGTCTGATTTGGGTCTCTTGTGAAAATCAAACACAAACCTCCGATACACTACATTGGGAAAATTTAGTAGCACTCTGGAAACACCTTTGTTGGTGGTGTGGTTGACATATTGGAACAACCCATGCATAAAGTTTCTCATATTGACTGCAACTGTATTCGTCGTTCAGATGTGTGTTTGGTGTTTTGTTTTTTTTCTCGCTTGCCTCGTAATAGTGATGTGCATGTAATATTTTTGATTTTCTTATTCATGATTTTTTTTTTACTGTCTGGAAATTGTGTAACTAAGTGAAATCCTGTATCATATCACTGAATAAATTAAAATTTTGTAAGAAAAAATGGTGATGGTACTGTCACGTGCAAAAATTTATCACTGAAAGTGAGGTTGAAGAATTGAAAAAAGAAACGTCAAGAAGAATGGGGAAAAAGTTAGGAAACCGATGATCCTGAAGGTAAGTGTATTTATCTGGAAGCTCCTTTGATGTTAAATAATTATTCCTTGTTATTAACATAGAGGTATTACTTGTCATGATCATTTTTATTTTAAATACGTTGTGTTGACTTGATTTTTAAATATTGATTTTAATGTTTTATGTTGCAAAAAAAGTGGAGTCATATTTATGTGTGTATTTATACGGTTCTGCAACTATGTAAGAAGAAGAAAAGACCACTGCATCCTACACAATTTTTATACTGTAATTTCGTTTCAACTGAAATTGATTTTTTTTTTCTTTTGACCTCCAGAACATATTATAGTAGCTATTTAGTAAACATTTATTTATTTTAAGAAAGCCCAAATTTCTTTGCTCAGTTTCTTGCCACTCACATTGCGGATTGAATTGGTAAGTCTGAAACCTAATTATTACTGTTTTGAATTAAAAATTTTGCAATCCTTTTTGGTATACTTTTTTGCTAGGATGCAGGGAAAAGCCTTCCATACTATATTGTTAATAGTCAAAGAAATAGGGATATAAAAACAATCAAACTTGATTAAGCAAGACCTCTAGAAAATGACATCTATTAATTTTTTTTTTCTTCAGAAAATTTCTGATGATTTAGAGATTACTTTGACTATGATTTTTTCATTTTTCTTAATTTTAAAAAATTCTACGATTTTTGTTCATATTTCTTCAACTTGCAAAGATAATAGGATAATAGATCTATTGATATTTATTTGGTATTGAAATACTTATTTAAATTTAATTCTGTGTTATCTGAATGCTGAAAACGAGAAATCTCATATTCATCATTTGGATATATATAGCTCCTATCGCATCATGTGCATCAATATTTTGTTATCAAGAAAATAATTCCAATATTGTATATTTAACTTAAAGAAACAGCATTCATCAATTGAATGCTTATTTCAGTTTGAGTTTGATGATTGCTTTTATAATCTATCAAATAATCCTCTTTATGCGAGTACTAGCCACCTTCGGTGACCAGCTTGTTCACCGGGAATACCTATTGTATTTCATTTCAGTTGAATCTCTTATGCATAATTTGTTATTCATGATTCCCTTAACAAATTAATTTTTAATTTCAAATTGTGATAAACATTTAAACCCTGTTGTTTTTGTACTTTGCACCTGTTTGGTTTATTGTCTGTCTGAATATCCCTAAGAGAGATAAGTAAGTGTCTGTGTCAAAACGCCTGTGTCATCTAACATCTAATTGTACATTGTTGATGCAAACTAAACTTTTTTATGCTTAAAAAAACCGTTCTGATTCCAACTATAAAATGGCACAGCACATTTTATGTCCAACAGCAGGCTACTTGAATTAAAACACGCTGATAAAAGAATTAAAGATTAGCAACCACAATCTTGAGCTTTCCAGATAAACCTCCGGTAAACCTGGAGTCTATGGTGCCGGCCTGCTTCTCGCCAATTTTTCTTGGCGCAATTTCATTTGCTGTTGTCAAATACTGTTTTGAATATGCAGTATGCTTTTTATTGCTCTCTTATGCATGCGTCACCTGAAAAGGAGATATTGGACACGCAATGCCTGCGGCATTTCAAGTGTGTACTGGGCAAATTTTTCAACTTAAAAAAACATCAGCAGCTTTGCTTTCAGCATAGCAGAATACTCACAGCTATGCTCATTCATTGAGAAACGAAACACACAGAATAACATACACAGTAGGATGGTCCAAAAAAAAAAAGTTTCAGCTGTTTGTCTAGGCACCCTCTGATTTTGTTAGACTTTTAGTTAAAATACTTTTGCTAAAATTACAGCTTTAAACTGACACTGGAAGGAGGTGCTCACGACAATAAAAAAAAACTCGTTTTCAAGAAAATTTGGTGGTTAATATGATATTGGGAAAAGTGTTACCAAATATGAAAAGAAAGGTAAATAAATAGTTTAAAAGATTTAATAAATATTTCTATATCAACATTTCATTATAAATTGTAACATTATGTCATGCCCTACAATTTAACCATAACTGTGAGGAAACGTTCTCCTTATTCTAAATTAAAACAAAACTGCTCTTGAACAACCAAATATATATATTAAAAATAAATTATACAGTTTAAAAAGATTTAAAATATTAATTAAAAAAGACTAACAGTTGTTACACTTTAACTATAATCAATGTTTTGTTTACATTTTGCTTTGTTCTAAAATAAAAACAGAACCGATTTTGAATTGTTTGTTGATGTTGGAGTTGTTCGAAAAGATATATTTCTAAAACAATTAACTAACAATATTTAACTAACATTTAACAATGGCAAAAACTAGAGTGTCTGGCAGTATTTTCCTGGTGTCAGAGATCTTGAGCCACTTAATAGGTTTAATTTCCAACAACAAAAGAAGTGCTTTTAAGATTTAACCATCATTTAAACGCTGTTAAATCTGTATGCAGTGTAAGTCATCGGACAATTGATGAACTTATAGTAGTATGGTCTAAAGCTGCAATACCAACAAGACTCGTTAAACATGCAATTGATAAATTAGAGAAAATTCATTCAGAATGGCGGCTATATTGAAAATGTACAAGAGTCACCCATCAGAGGCACAAAGAGAACGTGAGTGCAAATTTGTGAGAAAAGTACGTGAACTTTTTGATATTGCTCATGCTAACGATATGACAATGATTAAATTTGAAGAAGACAGAAAATTTCTGATACATCAGTGCAGTGAATGAAATATGATAATGACAACATTGGATAAGAAACTGGCTGGAATGCAAGAGAGTTTCAGAGCATCAAAGGGAAGTACAAGCAAAAAAAGAAAGAGCCTCTGCTGATGACGATGCTGCTTCTTCAATTACCAAAACATTATCATCACCAGACAAAAGTTATTCTAACAGTGAGGGTGAGGAAGAATTTGTACCGTACTTTGCTAAAATAAAACGTGAAACAGACTCTCAACACCTTCACGAACAAAATGTAACCTTAAAGTAAAAGTTGTTTACCCACCATGTTACAAGCGCTTTAGATAGAAATAAAGCTTCTGATTGTAAAACAGTTAGAATAATGGTGCCTATAGCAGTTGCCCTTCGAGAACACACATCTTCACTCTCAGTATCCCGTTCTACTGTTCATAGAGTGAGAAAGAAGGCCAGGAGCAAATTTGTTGATGTGGTTGCAAAAAATTACGCTCTGAAATACCCTATTACTATTCACTGGGATAGCAAAATATTACCCACTAGAGAATTATTTCACACATTTCACTCGCTCTGATGCACGCGACTCAGCTCTTGGAAATCTTTCTCAATCCGTTTCAATTCTACTGAAACAACTTTGGATTGTGCGCCAGTTAGTTTACTAGTCTGGGGCACGTACTTCTACGACATTATTGGACAATTATTTATCCTATTTTTAGGCCTTACTGGACTTAGCTTTTTTTGCAAGCACGTGGGATGGCGGAATCAGCTGAAACTGATCCCCTTCAAGAAATAATGGATGAATACTGGAAAAACAAGGAAGGAAAACCTCCCACCGAGGGGGATTTGGAAATGTGTGCTAAAATTCAAGATATTGTTGAAAAGAAAACCTACACCAAAACATCTCAGAAGAGCTCGTAAGCGGCTAAAGAAAGCTTCCCCTGACTCAGAAGCTGCCAAAAAAGCCACTGCGGAACTTAATAGAGCCATCGATGGAATGGCCAGCCTGGACAAGATACGCAACGCTTACAGAAGATGCCCAGTGTGGAATTGTGATAAACATCCCGCTAAAGGCGGAAATTATCAAAATGAAATGGACATCAGTAGCAGCACAGACACTGCCCCAGAAATTGACGAAGAGGAGGAAATTGCCCCATTGAAGGAAAAAGAAATTAATCGCGGAGTATTCCAGACAGTTTCACTCCACAAGGCAGCCCGGCCAACTACTATGGAAGTGGATACCACCCTGGTGGAAACGACAAACAAATTCTTTCAACTTGCTGAGGGAAATGCGCCAATCACATCACCCAGAAGAATTCCAGAAATTAACCTGAAGGTTACCCCCAACGTCAACCAAACACTGAAGGAAATCTGCCAGCAATTTCCTCAAACTGAGAACAGACTGCAAAATGACTTTTTCAGAATTCGAGCTGACTCTGAAGACAGCAGAGAAAAAATCATAAAATTCCTCAAAGAGAAAAACTTGGAATTCGTTTTAAGTGAAGCCTTCGAAGACAGACCCCTGAAAATTGTCATCCAGGACCTTCCACGTGAAATGGACTAACAAGAAATTCAACAATGCCTCAAAAAAAAAAGGATTCAAAATTGAGCAGATTACTCAGATGAAAAACTTTAGAGAGAAATCTCTACTCTCACTATTCCTGATTGACGTCAAGAAAATTGGCAATTACGCCAATATTTACAACATCAAGGAGTTATGCTACTACAGGATAAAAGTGGAACCTTATCGTAAAAGAAAGAAAGCGACGATCTGTTTTAACTGTTCGGGATTTTTCCAATCAGCAAGGAATTGCCACATGTGTCCCAGATGCATCAAATGTAATGGTGAACACGCCATGCGAGATTGCAGTATCATGGAAAAGATCATTGAACCCACCTGCATCAATTGTGGTGAAAAAGGACACTTAGCTGCCTGGAAAGGTTGGAAAGCTTTGCCAATAATCACGAAACCAGCGGTGAGACAGAATAAAAAGACCTATGCTCAAGCAGCCACAGTACAGAAAAAGACTACCCCAAATCCTGAAGGAAAACTCAAAGAAGTAGAAGCCGAACAGACAACGGACCTCTCAGACTTTAAGGAGTCATTGCAGATGCTGAGAGAACTCAAAACTCTTATCCAAGAATTCCTTACCCTTCTTGAGGCAGTGAGGCTCTGTAGAAAAGCCAAAAATAAGCAAGAAAAAGTCGTTATTGTTCTCAACGCTCTGGTGAGCGACTAAGTACGCTGATGCCGGCTACCTCCTCCCTAACTTTCTTACCACTCCGGACATGTGAAATCTTCAACAGCTCTACTTATTAGGTATAAAATTCTCTCTCTTTTTTAAATTTTTTCTTCCCTTTAACTTCTAAATTTTTTCCTTTCCCTTTTGTTAATTTCTCATTTATTTTTACTCACCTCCTATGTAGAAATACTCATTTAGGTTATTCTCATCTCTTTTTTATGTTGAACTTTGTTTAATTGTTATGTGTCATAGATTGTGGCCCCCCGAGGCCGGGTGGGCGGGGGCGGGGCCCCCCCCCCCCATCGCTGTTGATTGATATTGTGGGTATAGAATTTGTTGATCGTTTACCAGTTATTATGTCTGGAGATGGAGAAGAAAAACTCTTTGGAGTTCCAAAGTTACCATCTGGAACCGGGAAAAATACAGCTGAAGCAATTTTTACAAAATACTGCAGCAATGGGATCTTGTTCACCAGGTTATAGCTATGTCTTTTAACACAACCTCCGTAAATACTGGCCATTTGAATGGAACTTGTACTCTTTCGGAAGACAAGATTGGGCAAGACTTACTATGGTTGGCATGCCATCACCATACTCTTGAATTAATCCTTGCAAAGATATTTACTTTGTGCTTTGGTCCTCCTAGCTCTCCATAAATTCCTCTATTCATGAGGAATAACTTCCAAATATTGGAAGTCACACTTGAGCTAGTTTCTTTCAAAGAATCAGCACTTAGCAGTTTGTCTAATCTTCTAAATGAAACAGTAAAAGTTCCAAGAGATGACTATCAAGAGCTTATTGAACTTACAAATACAGTTCTGGGGAAACCTCCAGAAAAGATACATTGACAGGCACCAGGTCCAGTTCACCAAGCAAGATGGATGGCTAAACTGATCTACACTATCAAAATATACCTGTTTCATAACCAAAAAGATGTTAAGAACCTCACAAAAAGAGAGGAAGCTCAACTTGAGGAATTCATAAAGTTCAGAGCCCTTATATATACAAAGGCATGGATTGCAGCCCCTTTAGCTTCAGAGGCTCCATTTATTGACTTAAAACTTTTGAAAGATCTAAAGGAATATGAATTATTTGACTTTGAAATTAGTAATGCTGCTAAATGTATATTAGAACGTCATTTATGGTACTTATCGGATGAACTGGTAGGACTTGCACTATTTTCTGACACAATACTGTCACCTGGGAGAGACGCTATAGTAAAAATGATGAAAAGTAAACCAGATTTGCAAAAAATAAGAGGAAACTGTAATATAATAAAAACAAATCAAGAAGTAAACTTATCAGATTTTGTAACCGAATGCTCGGGTAAGCTGTTCCAGATGTTAAATATCGATGATGCTTTTCTAAATTTACCATTTGAAGAATGGAAACAAAATTCAAGTTATTTACAAGGGCGAGAATGTAAAGAAAATTGCAGGTTGTAAATGATACTGCAGAGAGAGGTGTTAAACTATTCCAGGAATTCAATACATTAATAACTAAAGATGAGGAAGAAAAGCAATTTCTGCTGCAAGTTGTTGTGGCAAATAGGAAAGCAGTTCCTTCAAAATCGACGAAAAAACATGTCTTTGACAATAATTTTTTTTGGTATAATAACCAACCATAAACTGTTATAACGTAATATTGCTATATTTCAATTAAAATATTGTATTGGATATATATATAAAAAAATAAATATGCTATCTGAAATTAAACATTTAATTTTTTTACATTGTATGTCAAAATCTTGTAGTTTAGGGCAATTTAAGGCTTTCTGAGTACCACTTTCTAAATGGAGTAGAGAGCTTAAACTTCACCAGAAGTATTTTATTAATAGGTCTAACAATTAGAAAGGGTGCCTTGATTTCTCCATAAAACTTTTTTTTTTTTTACCGTTGTATTATGGACCACCCTAATACGCAGTACTGAACCGATATTCAAATTGAAGAATTCCAAATGAAGTTTTATTTAAATTCGAATTAATCGACCAATCATATCGAAGAGATGAACAAAACAGTAAAATCGAAACGAGGTGCAATATATTGTGATGTTCAAAACACAGATGAAAAGATCAATTAGCGCACATGTTACTCGTTAAAAACATCATTGCACAACTAAAACAAATGTTCTCTCATCTCCATTCTTGGCTGCAAAGAGTTAGCGATCCTGAGGAACGAAGTAGGTGGGCACCATAGACTCCATATTAACCAAACTTCCTAATTTACCTGATATCTTAGAGGATTTTTTTTACAAATTTCACAAAAAAATTGATGCATGAAAAAGAAAGTAAAATTCTTTATTACTAACTGATCCCTCATAGAGCACCTGCACATCATTATCCGCACATCATGCATTTTTGACCAAATTGGCACATTCTGTTTTGTCATATTGAAACTTTGTATTTATTTTTAATTTAGATTTGGATTTTAAAAATGATAGACTTAACCCAGGTCAATAAAATGATGATAATAATAATAATAAATTTTACACGTTGTGTTTATTAATAACCCAGTGTTCATCCAGGCCATGCCTTAAGGAAGCTCTGTCAGCATGAGTAACATCAATCAATTTTAAGAGATACATCAATCAGACATTTGCATGATATACTTCAATCAGATATTTTTAAGAGACACATCAGTCAGACACTATTTTTCAGACATACTTCAAACAGACATTTTTAAGAGACTCATCAATCAGTCATTTTTTATAGATAGCTATCTTTATTATATGGAATAGAGAGAATTATAAATGAAATTGATGCAACAGAATTTAAACAGCTTAATGCCATCCATTTGCTGAATAATACGCAATATCGCGAACATCTTGACTACAAATAAACAATTAATAAAATCACTATTGCATGGCAATGATGTATTTGTGCTCATTGCACAGTCACACACACATAAAAATCATTTTGTTACCACATGCCATACAACACAGAAAATCATTCATCACACCTGCTACCACATATCATTTAATGCAGAAAATAATAAATCAATAATATAAAAAAAAGGACAATTACTTTTACCCGTACAACAAAAAAAACATATGACTCTTGGTCATTTCTCTTCCAACAAATAATCACTTCACGCAGCAGATTTCCTTGCATTTGCATCCCTATTTATTAACTGAATAATTGGGATCACAATTAAGTAACGACGTCACCACCCTGCTTCCTCAAAAATCATAATCGGGAAATTTAAATTTACTTCAGGGAAATCACCCTGAGTGATCCGGTTCGGTGGCCCTAATATCTATTAAATTGACTGCTGTACAAAAATATTATTGGCATTGCAATATGTCATGCTTGCCCTATTTGACTCTTGAACACCTTGACATAATCTTAATTTTTTGGGCCACAGATTTTTTTTTTTTAAATCCAGGTCGGGAATATCAGTAAAATTAATAATTTCCTGTCGATACAGATACCTGCCATGGCGTTGCCTCTCCACGCCGGCGGTGGTAAGCCCGAAGGCTCCTGCTCGAAATTTTACTTTTTCACATCATCGTACATCTTGATGACTTCGTCTCCATCCGCCTCGAATCTGCCTAGCAACCCAAAAAATCTCTTTTCGAAGTCCCCAACTCAAAGACCATTGGTCAACAACCACAGCCAGGACTTCCCCCTTTCAGAAAATTTCTCCAAGCCTCCAACAGAACCCACAAAGGGGGTCAAAGACCCTCCCGCAAATTCGCAGAAAAACTCAGAGCGGGGAAAGGGACCACTGTAAGCTTTCCGTCCAGAGATAAAAAAAAAAAAAAATGGCGAAGAGAAGGAATATATTTTTCCCAACACTACAGTCTCTAGTTGATGAGAGGGTTTGTGGTTCAATGGCCGCAGTCCCTGTATATTTGACAGATATGGCTTGATGAAAATGAAAAATATACCTGTTAGTTAATGCATATATCTAATTGAATAATATTAGATAGCAAAATGTGTAAAGACTTTTTTTTTTAAAGTTTTAAATTTTCAAGGTAAAAAATTAAACTATTAAGGTGATACTAAAATGATGAGATAATTTTGAGAGGCAGGATAAGGTAATGATAGCTAGTGAAAACACCCGGGGAAAGATTTTGTTATTCAAGAATCGAACTCGCAACATTCGGTTAGCTATGCTCTATAACCATATGCTTTGACGACTATGCACTGAGTGAAACAGGGTGTTTCCTGATTTTGACTCTCATTTACATCGTAGTTTGGGATTTTAGATTGCTGAATTTTGGATGGAGGGGAGAGTTTGATAAAATTTATTTCCAAATTTTTGAATGAACTTTTTTTTTGTAGAAAAGCCCAAGTTGCCAACTTATATTGACGTTGACTTGAACATTATCTGGCTCGCCTATGCCCATCTGTTTAATTTCTATAACTTATCTCTTTTGAATCATTCCATCTAAAGTTTCATTATATTGTAAGAAATATTGTGGACTCAACATCTTAATATTTTTTGCCAGAAAAAGTTGTTTTACACCAAAACTGATATTAGTAGCAGGCTATTTTTATGAAGTTATACCTAACTTGGCTACTACTACTCCTGGTTTTGTTTTGTAAATAAAACGATCTTTGCCATCAGCAAAAGAAAAATTAACCTCTTTATTGCACCACTTACTCGGGGTACAATGGACCATCCCCTATTATTTATTTTATATATGTTTTTTAATGTTTCATATTTTGGCACATAGATGCCAGGCCTGTAGTGCTAAAAAAACTTTAAAACCATATGCCTAACTAACAATTAAGCCATGTTATTCTTGACTAGTGATTTTTAGTAGCTAAAAGTATGTATTTTCAGTCAAGCATATTTTCTTCTCTGGATTAAAGAATTGTGATTCAGAAAACATTACTCTGCACAATAAAAAGGTAAAATAATATATTATTATATTTAATGCAACTAAAATAACTGAATATAAAATTTCTTTTTTTATCAATTTGTTGTCAAAATTCCACACAGGGTACAGTAGACCACCCAAAACTGGGATACAATGGGCCATTGTCCATCCCCAGTTCTGTATCCCATATGCTTTTAAAAGTCAGACATTATATAAGAATAAGCAAGTTGTTTTATTTTAATGAGTTAATTAACCCTAATTAGGTACCAAAGAATAATAAACAAGATTTTATTTGAGAATTTTTTTTTGTAAAAATTTTATAAATTCTCATTAAATTTTTAATTATTATATTATAGCTATATTATGGAAAAATTAAATAAAATAGTATGATTCTTTAAAAAAAATAATGCACCTATTAGAGTTTGTATCTATTTATGCATAAATTAAGTGTTAAATGATATAAAATTAATTTAAAAAAGAGGCTAATACTGTCCCATGAAAGAATTTTCATAGATCACCAATCTCTTGTAAATGTTCAAGATATTATGATGAGTTTTCCAGAAGCTACAATTTCACAACAAAACAGGAGACTTTCAGTAACACAAAAATCTTTTAATGTGTCGTTTACCAACTTTAATATTCGTTAATCTTGCATTATATGTATCAACTGAAGCCATGAATAAGCAAATATGATATACATTTTATATTTTGTGTTATTAAAAAATGTACTGTTTTAATATATTTTTAAAAATTTACTGGTGGTCCCTAGTACCCCATGCTGTGGACCATTGTACCCTGGTCTTGGGGTACAATGGTCCACTTTGTCACTAGTTACTAAAAAATAAATATTTAAAAAAGTATAGATAATTATGGATTTAGAGTGAGTGTAATATAAAGCTTAATATGTAGGGAATATGTATGCATTTTTTCAGGCAAAAAAATCAGTACTTTGAGAGTAAACAATCACATTTTACAAAAGTGGACCATTGTACCCCGGTCTCCCCTATAGATATTACCAAAGAATATGAAAAAAATAGGCAAAATCTTCATTCCTTAGTTTTCAACATTAGAAAAGAAATTTGCAATTAAATTTTTGTTTAAACAATAAACAATGAAAACAGTTTGAATTTCATTGTAACAAAGAAAAGTATTGTCTTAATTTGTGCTTAAATATATATATATATTTAAATTGGAGAAAAAATTGTACAGCAACTTAATTAATATCATTGAAAAGGTAATTTTTACACTTTTGGATAGCGTAAAGATAATTTTTGTGCTGTAACATTTTCAGAAGTTGCTATGGAAAAACACCAAAAATTCATTTAATTTTTAATAAAATTCTAATTAAAATTTCAAAAAATCGCTAAAACATTCCTAGCAGGAGGGGGAGAATTTAGCATGTTCATACAAACCTAAATTGAAGTGTTTAAAACAATTTCCCCTAATTAATTCCGAATTCAATTCCCAAACCACCGGGCTATGACAGAAAAGTACTAAAATTTGAATTGTACATTATATTGTTTTGATTTATTCTGTTGCTCCATTCTCTATGCTGAGCAGAGAGGTACTCTTGAGGTTTCTTATGTGCGGATTTTGATGAATTAATTTTGAGAGAATTTAAATATATTTTTATTTGCTGTGGGAAACAATTTTAAAATAATTCATAAGTGTTTTCTTAGACTTAAAAATATGAAAAGAATTTGCAAAATAAGCCAACGGTAAACATCAGAATTCAAACTGTTGTTTCATTTTTTTATTATTATTACTAATTCTTCTGTTAAATCGTTGCAATTTTTTTTTAATTCTGAAGATGTAAAGAAGACATTGTATTGATAATTTCTCTTTAAATCATCTAGAAGGGAAAAAAAAGTAAAGACTTATGTTAGCTGAGAATAATTGTATTCTGAATCGAAAGCAGAATTGCATTTGTGTGTCCCTGAACCTCATGCGAATCTGGGAAGCTGGATGGCTCCAAAAGTTCATTCAAAAATTTCCAATATCTTGGGAAACTCAAAAGGCTGTCGTCATTTAGTTACCTTACTGTATGCCCCTGTTTACAGGCAGGAAACGAAAATACCCAGACCTCTCTACAAAATGGTATTGTCTCCTTGATATATGGCTAGTGGATTAATGTTAGTGTCGTGCCTTTCTCTCTGCATAAGTAGCAGACCAAAGTAGCATAGAAGTAGTTTTTATTGGTAATTTGCAATACTTTCTTACCCTGCTGTAGCAGTTTTATCCTTATTTATTTTATTCGGTATTGAAGTGTTCTGTTGACTTCTGAGCAGTGGTATAGATAAAGAGGGAGTGAAGGGGCTGACTTTGAAAGGGCGTCAAAATCTGACATGCAGGAAAGCAATTTTATAGCTAAGAAGAGCTGTGGCACTAGTTCAATCATTGTATACATAAAAGAAAAAATAAATAATGCAATTAATTTGTAATTTTTGCCTTTTGTCGGTAAATTGCCTATACGTGAAGAAAAGACTGATGGTGGACACGTTATTTCACAACCTTTATGCAGAGATCGAGAGCTTCAAATATCAAATTACATTACTGATATAAAAAAAAATCCTTTGGGTTTTTTTTTAGGTTATATGCCCTATGCAACATGTAAAGAGTTATCGGCATGTTGCAGATTCACCCTGGGTGCCAAAAGTTACCGCTACGCCACTGCTTCTGAGACAATCAACCAGCTGTAAAAAAGAAGAAAAAAATGGGCACATAAGTCTGCAATCGAATTTTAAAATGTGAAAAATAATGTTCGGGAAATAAAACAATACTTGATTTTAATTTGAATAAGCTTAAGTACAATCTTTGTAGCCCAAAGCCGTATTGGGACCGATTGGCTAAAGGCTGGACCTCTTATAGTGTAGAAATATTATGGCTTATAAATGAATCAGAGACGATTTTTTAGATGAATGTAAAGAAACTTAAATTGAATATTTAATAGAATTGCCTCTGCAGTATTATAACTTAGCTAGCTTAATTCCTGGGTATTTTGATGAATAAAAATACAAATAAAAAAACTGTGTTAATTTATTTTTAATATAGTCCGTTATTTTCAAAATTTACTTTTGATTGTCCTAAAATGTTTAGTTTCCTATTTGTTACTTTGATTTTCCAAAAATTTCTTCTAATTGGATATTTGAGTAACATTGAGGCATGTATAGCTGAAAACCATATTAGCCCTTTAAGTGTGTCTTTTGCTGGATTTATTGCTGTAATAGGCTATCCTGTATTTTATATATTTCATTGTTTACATTTATTTTAGTTCATATTTTATTTAGTGCTGAAATGAGCCCTTTGGGAAACCACCTTAAGTACTAGGATGAGAAGTTTTCATTGATTCAAGCAAATTCGCAGTTCCCCTGGTGGTTATGCTGGTTAACAGTTCCATTGCCAATGACATAACATACTTCCTTGTGAGGGTTCGACACACAAGATGCTCGTAATGGAGTTTATAACGTTTAGTTCATAGTTTCCATGTTATTATCTGGAGTATTCCAGGCAATCAAATTCATCAGATGTCCATGTGTAAAAACAGACTATACGTTATGATTAATGCCCAAGTGATTGCATCTTTTCTTATTAAACTTGCAGCTATGCTATGATTTAAGAGTATCACTTGCAAATGAAATGTAGGTAACATGCACATGACAGCTTATGTTGTATAGTAAAAGTAGTCAATGGCCTGGGAATGTGTTAATTATAAACAACCTTTGTACATTTATTTAAATTTGTCTGAAGTATTCCTGATTTCTTTTGTTTAATGATTTTTAAGTTTAATAATGGCATGTTGTTTGAAGGGAAAATGAATATTTAAAATTATTTTGATTAAAAAATAAATTATCTTGGATAACAAAATTCTTCACCTAACCTAGTCGGTGAGAAGAAAAACATGATTGTGTCAGAAAAATATAGTGTTTCATTGGCAGTGATCAGTTTATTATATGCTTAAGCAGTTAATGTTAGCATGTTAAATTGGATTTGTGTCAGAGGTTTAAATTATAAATAAGATGGAAAGACAGCAAGATAATAACTCTGGGCCTTTTGTAGAAAAGATTTATGGAAGTATATTCAGTTGTTAAACCAGCTATAAAGGTAACAAACAAGAAAAATAAAAATTAAAGGATCCTTTTACAGTTATTATGCCTTAGTTTTGTATCATTCTTTTCTATCATATTCAGATCTTGTATTAAACTTTTGTAGAAATAATTCTTTCAAAATGGTAGTGATAACTGTATAAAATGTAAAAGTGTTGGCAATGGCCATGTGATAAACTGTTAATAAACATGATTGTAAATCGGGGGGGGGGGTGTTTTAGATTTTGATGCGTTACAGTCTTTTTATGAAAATTTTATAAGATGTGTCTTAATTTTCCATAGTTTTTTTTAATTTCTCTTTAATTAGTTTATGTGCAGTTATTCATGATACATTTAGTATGTACAGTAGAAGTGCTGACCTGAAGTTTATTTAATAGAGGCCCCAGAAGAGGAATATGATCCACGCTCACTGTATGAACGGCTGCAAGAGCAGAAGGACCTCAAGCAGTCGGAATTGGAAGAAAGCCGCCGTTTGAAAAATTTAATTAAAGGGTTGGATGATGATGAAGTCGCTTTTCTGGAATTGGTAGACCAAACTAAGATAGAAATGGAAACAAAGTTGTGGGAAGAAGAAAAGAAAGAAATACAAGAATTCAGGTTTATTTGATTTTCTTTTTTGCTAAATTTTCTTAATTCTTTTGTTATTTGTGGAAAAATTATAGAATAATTTAAAGAATAAAAAGTGTGAAACAATTTTAAAAAGGAGGAGATGTGAATATTGCATCTACATTTTGCATTCCTCAATAAGGAATAATATTTTTATAAAAACTAATCATGTGATATTTTTATTATGGGAAAATTTCAGTTTCCAAATTATTTTTGTTTAAGATTTTAACACCTTTTTATTATAAACACCCCACTTTGCTCTAAAAATAAAAAGTAATAATTCCCGCCATCATCTCTTGTCACTGTTCAGTCCCATGTACTACTAACTGAAACACATGATCTAAAATTTACTTCTGCCATAATATTTTGCAGTCTAGAGATTTGTGATACATATGTTGTTGTTTCTTAGGAAATTTGTATAAAATTTGGTTTTAACTACTAAAAATCAAATTTGGGTCCCCATTAGTTTTAACTAAAGAAATTACTTTGTATTTAAAGTATAAATATAACACGTAGATGATTTTTTTCTATATCATCTTTTTTCTATCTTTTAACTATGAAAGGCGTGCTGTATCTACTTTAACAGATGAAGAGGAAGAAGCGAAACTCGAACATCTGAGACGCACACTAAATCTACCAACTTCAGGATCATCTAAAAAGAGTCAGCAAACTTTACTTGCTGGTGCACTGAAACGGAAAGCGTATGTCTTTTTGAAATGGTTTTCATTGCTTCTCATTTGAAAAGCGATCCTTTAATTTTTAGGTAGAAAGCATAATTTTATTATGATGAATTTTTCTTTAATTTTAAAACTTCGAAAAATGTTATTTATTGAAAGATCCTTAACTCCTTAAAATAGCTAATTATAATTATATTAAGTAAAAGTCAAATAAAGATATTTATTTATGAGTGTGTTCTTGTTTATTAATCATGAATTACTAATGTAAATTTAATTGTTTTCCATTTGTGCATATTTGTACTACCTACCCCCCCCCCTTTCTTAATTCCAAAGATAATATTATCATCTATTATTTATTTTATCTATTATTAATTATATTTGTTTTATTTAAGATTAGCAGTTTCATCTTCTGTTGCCAATTATGATTAGCATATTTTTTATATATATATATATATATATATATATATATATATATATGTGATAAAAATTGGCCACTCTTTTCATTTTTGCATCTTACTTGATCAAATTAGGAATCTTGTGAAGTTACTCTTTGCTGTTCTTTCATTCAGAATTTGTTACTTTACCAATCAGTCATAACATATATGTGGTAAAACTTATAAATGTATTTGTTACTAAAGATAAATTGTTGTTTCATTTTTATTTTTCAAATAAAAATCAAAATGTCCATATGAAATATTTAATTTACAGTAAAAATTTCTCTATTATTTGGAATAATGATCTATCTAGATGAAATTGATAACGGTTTCTGCTATCAGATCCAGTGGCGAATCGGGTCGGGGGGGGGGTTGAGAGGTATAAAAAATTTTTTATTGTCGTGACGAATGTCAAACCTTATGGCTTATGTAAACCAAACATTTTAACTTTACAGACTTTACTCACCTGATAATAAGAATCATAAAGAACACTACAATACTTTCCACAATTTAATAAAAACCACGATGAAATAAGTAGCAAAACATGTTTCTGACCGAATCAACACTACGAATGAAATGACTACAAAAGTGGGAAAATTTTCGATCCTGTCAAAAGCCAGGACGAATTGTTGTCACTTTTTTTAAAGGGAGATTAAGAAAAAAACAGCTGTAGTAATTTTTAATAAAATAAAGATTTATGGTCTTGCTTTGGGGAGATAAACTTCATAATCAAAGACTCGATATTTATTCTACTTTTGAAGGTTGTAATCAGAATTTTATCACAGTTGTTAGTTATAATATCAGCAAATTTGATTAATTTTGGAAATATGACTTTGATAATTTTCACAGATCCAGTGCGCTTAGTCCAGAGAAGAAAGAAAATTCAAATGCAGGTAATTTCTTCTCATTATCTTTTTTAACTTTTTCACTTATTCTCATAAGTTAACTTCAACCTTATAACATATTTTCATATTGTAATGTGTGCAAACTCCTTGTGGTAGAATATCCTCATGTGCATTATAATCAGGGGAGATTGTGATCTGGATTTATCAGGAGTTTTTACATTCTGAGATACAGAGTTTCTAGATTTGTTAAATTCAAATTCATTACAGTAAAACTTGAAATAACCGTCATTGTCCAGACCATGGCTGTGACGAATAACAGAAATCTCTTTATAAATATGTACAGTAATATTATTTCACTGCTGGCTTGGGACAAAAATGAAAAAATCTTTTAGAAGAGAGTAATACATGCATGTTGTATTTAATTTTACAAAAATGATCAATATAAGAGTAACAATTTACAGAAATGTATTGTAATACTGTAAACCTATGTTACTTTTTAGACGATGATGGATCACAGAAACTGATTTTTAAATGAATGACGATTGATCAAAGTTTTTCTGTACCGTTCTGAAATTTTGTTTTGTATAAAAAATATTTAGACTAATTATATGGGTGATAGTATGATGGAATGCAGAATATCCTTGTACACTAAGAGCAGAGACAGTAATGTATTATATATTCTGTTAACAAGAATATGTATGAAGTTTTTGCATCAGAAATCCTCTTCCGATCCTATTGGAAAAGATTTTAGGAATATTTTATTGAATGGTTAAACATTTTACCAAAATTCTTCACATTCCATGTGCATTCTCTGAAATCACCAGTACTTATTAATAAGCAAACTTCAACTTCTAGTCTCCTCTCATCACACTGAACTTTCAATAATAAATTTTAAAAAAGAATATGAAGGCTCCAATTCTTAGATTGTAATCCTTTTTTTAAAAAAAGCAATGGCTTTTTAAAATTGCTCAGCAATCAAAAAGGTATGTTACTGTAGCATTTGGTATACATGTGTTGCAAAAAATTATGCTGTTTGTTTTGCTGATGAAATTGTTACAGAATATGTTATATACCTTTGGAAACATGTATCGTGTGAATGCTCTAAATTAGCGGAAATTATGTTGAAATTTTTACACCATAGTTTTTCAGATTTTTGAAATGTTATTTGCAATCACCCCTGTATAATAAAATACTGTTCCTTGATGGCAAAAGAAGATTCTATGAATTAGGATAAGTAATTTAATTTACATAATTGAATCTGTTTACAATTTTATGAAAAAATAACCATTTTGTCAATCAGAATAGCGAACACCAACTGCTCAGCATGTCTTAACTTGTCTGCTTATCAGATTTCTTTTTGAACATGCTGGAGAGAGGAAAGGCAGCGCCATCTAGCGGCACAGCAAATCATCATAGCTTTTGCAATATGTTATTGATATTTGAAGGTTGATATTTTGATCTGTTTCCATATAATAAGACCATATTTGCCTCTTTTATTGATCATTATTTATTACATTTTATTTCCACAAATGTCTCTACTAGAGATGTAATGAATAGTGATTTGGCCGAATACATGATTTTTAAAAACATTTCACTTTTGATTGCAAATTAAATATTTTTCACATTTTAAATGCAAAAAAATTTAATATTAAATAAAATTGATTTTTTATTATTTGTATATTTAAAAAAATTTAAAACCTTTATGCATCTTTGTAATATTTTAAATATCTTCATTCCAATAATAAAAAACTCTCATTTTGAGATTGCTTCAAAGAAATAGACAATGACAAACACAGAAGAAAATTGAATGGATAAATTAAAATTACTAGAAGTAAATTCCTATTTTGATAAAGAGCTTCTAATAGGTAGGATCGATTGTCCACTTAATTGGTGGTAAAAAATGCTTTAAAATTCCCAGGGTTCTCAAATTTAGCAAGAAAATATCTTTCACCACCTGCAAGCATTATGGAGTGGCTGTTTATTTTCTGAAGCTGGTACTATGTATGAAACCATATGGAACAGACTTCTATAAATGATATGGTACTTTATTAAATGTACATTTGTATACTATACGACTTAAAATTGGATAAATGTTAATTTTTTTTAATAATAATAAATGTGCCAGAATATAATTCTGTAATATTCTCTATTAAATATATTTAAAACAACATTTTATCCCGAATTTATT
Source organism: Araneus ventricosus (assembly GCA_013235015.1). Taxonomy (NCBI): domain Eukaryota; kingdom Metazoa; phylum Arthropoda; class Arachnida; order Araneae; family Araneidae; genus Araneus; species Araneus ventricosus. The sequence continues at coordinate 36,289 of BGPR01004199.1, read as the reverse complement.
ATTTATTTGGTACTTACGTACTAACGCCACCGCAGCTGAAGTTGTGCTAATGCACCAAGCAATCTTGTTATTCGCACGCGCACACAGTTATCTTTTGGATTCCTTGTTGGTTTTTAAGATTGGCGGCACTTAAAAACCGCCAAATCTGTAGCTGCGGTGGCGTTAATACGTAAGTACCATTTATTTTTAGACCGAATATTTGGGAAAGGGCCATATAGGCCTAATAATGAATATTCGTAACATTCCTAGTTGGTATTATATGTGTATGAGACCAAGCTGAACAGACTTCCTCCTGAAAATGCTGAAAAATTATTGTTCTTACATCATAATTTCAGGCTTTGCAATGATAAATTATATATAACTTTATTAAATACACCTATGCACTATGCAACTTAAAATTGGGGAAAAGTTAGGAGTTTTTTTTTATTATAAATGCACTGAAATGTAATTCTGTAATATTCTTTGCTAAATGTGTATTTAAAAGCACATTTTAAAAAAGTTTTTATTCTGAATATGTTCGGTTGAATACTGAATAGTTGCCGAATGTTCGTTACATCCCTAATCTCTAACAGAATCCAAGCAATACTAATTCATGGACTTTCGTGTGTGTGTGGGATTTCATGACTGGCTCAAAGTTGAATTTTTCCATACATGTAACGTGTTAATATTTGGGTTTATATCATGAAGTTAAAGCCAAATAATTTTTGAATGAGAGGAAACAGCAAAAGCTGTGATCAAAAAAAATAATGCACCTTAGAATACATAGTACAGTACAACCTTGAAACTCTGGACTGCTCGGAAGGTCCAGATTTTAGATATCTTACTTAAACCAATAGAGATGTAAAAGTTCTAATGTCACCATGTAGGGAAGTTACATCACAATTAAGCGCGCATGTGCAGATGACTTCAGAACAGATCTGGTAGTCGCAAGGCAGTGGCTGCCTTGGTAACGCCTCTGACATTTGCGCAACCAATCAAGACGTATACTGATCTAAATGTTGACATCAATTCCAACAACTCCTTATAAAAGCATGTTTTAAACAATAAAAACATAAAGAGACATTAAAAAATTATACATAGACAAAACAAAATAGTAGTTTAAAATGAATAGAATGACTGGAATTGCTGCTTCTTGCCTCAAGCGTTGTAGTTTAAAATTTATTTAACTAGTTTTTTTCTCGACACGAGTTGAAAAAAATCGTCCGGATTTTCGAGGTCGGACTATAATTATCAGTCTTGTGTTTCTTAAAATGTTTACATTATTTTCCCTGCTAATTTCCTTTGAAAAGTTGTTCTTGTAACTTTTTAGATAAAGAGCAAGAAACCAAAGACGAAACTGATGAGCCAGTCAATAAGCGTCCGTCTAAGCCTATCAACACAATATCGTGCCTCGGTGTTTTACCTGGTCTTGGTGCCTATTATTCTGATAGTAGTGATTCTGAAAACACTTCAGATTCAGAAGTCGAGAGAGAAAATGACTACGATTTAGTTGGAAGGAGGCATGTGCATGTCCATACAAATTCAGAACGATAGTCGAAGGAGCTGCAAAATAACTTGATTCCTATTGCTGTATATTTGAAATTCAGTATGTATGGCATTTGTGCTTGCTATGTCGAGCTTGAAAATTCAATGTGGTTTTTGTTTTTATGTTCAGTTTTCAGAAATAAAAGTTTTATCACAACTTAATATTTTTATTGCTGCTTTAATTAGTTGCAATAATTTTCATTGTCATCAATTTTCATTGTGGAAATGCACTAAAATTGCGTGCTGGAAGCAGAACTAAGCTAAAAGAACAGGTACGTCAAAACAAATTACATGTGCATGTGTGTGAGACCCTTTATGTGCTTGTGTAATGTTTCTATGCATTTCTTTCACTATTTTTACAAATATAGTGGGATTTTGGAACATAAAACCTAGAATCCAAAGGTGGGACTAACGAAAATATTTTACAAATTCAAGTTTAACTTTTTTTAGTCTTTATTATTGTATTTCTGTGTATTCAGTTCTAAGAAGTGGGAATGAAAATTAACATTAATTCTGGTTCAGTAATTCTATTTCATGGACCTACAACTTCATAAATACAGTAGACTCCCCTTAATATGATCGCGTTTAATGTTATCATTCGCTTTATATTATCAGAAACCTCTGGCCCTGAAAGAAAGTATTCAAATGTACACAAAATTTTTTGTTTAGTGTAATCACTACATCGTTTAATGTTATCAGTTTTGAAGTAGAGATTTGACCGATGCCTCATTTTCAACCAGTGTTAGCAATTGACGTTCGTAGAATTTCTCGGTCCACTTGTAAGGAAATATCTGGGGCCACTTCCCCCACACATTCCAAGAATTTCAGTGTTTATTTTTCGTGTCCTCTCTTTGAAGGACGTCCATTTAGTGGGCAGGGACGTGACCTTTGGTAATTGTCATTGAACCTGCTGAAGGTATGCAAAAGGAGTAGTATGAAGAATGGATGTCTATTGACAAGGACATTCCAGTAGCTGCCACACTAACGGACTTGGAAATTTGCCAAGCAATAAAAGTTGATGATTCTGATGGGGACGAATGTATTGAAGAAAACCCTCCAACGATCTCCAAACTGAGGCAAGCCCTTGATATTTTGAAATGCTGCATGTAGCATCGTTCAACAAATTTTAAAAAACAATATGAGTACGAACAATATAAATGAACTGTTAAGGAATAATTGCTGCCATCAGACAACAAATTAATGCATTTTTTTTTTATTTTTGAAATAAATTATAGATAGCCCTGAGGTAAATATTTTCTTTTCCATTTTGTTTCTTGTCCCTTGATGTGATAAAAGTATAGTTGATTTCACCCAATTTGGTTATTGTTATCAATCAGTTAATGTTATCAAATTTCTTAAGTCCCGAAGTGATCACATTAAGCAAAGTCTACTGTATATCAATCTAAAAGGCAGGAATTTCTGAAACATTAAATTAAAATACCAGCCTGAATTCACATTTAGATAAAAATTGATATTTAAACTTTTTGTTTATTTATTGTTATTGATAGCCATAGATCGCATGTTACAATATGTTTAAACTTTTCCAATTTTGCCTCCATTTTTACCCAAAATAATTTTTTTGATCCTGAAAGTGGGGTTAGGCAGACAGACTGATAAGTTATTAGTTATGAGAATTTCAATTTAATCGTTTTTAACAACAATGTTTGTAATCTGGCATATTATCTGTAAATTACATGATGCATCATTCCTGTTGCATAAATTTTTCAAACTGCTTTACAAGGCTGACCATTGGATCTAGAATTACCAAATTTGGCAGGTAGTTACTTCTTAGGTAGTAGGAACTAACTGAAAAAGGTTTTTTCAAAGTTTTAATAAGATTTTTGATAATTAAAAATTAATCGAAATTTTTCATTTTTTCTTAATAACTGTGGACTATATTTAACCACAGAAAAACCATTTTTACACCACTTTTAAAATCAAAAGATTAGCTTTTCAGTGATACCAGTATTTCCATGCAATTTGTTTTATCTTTAATTTAATAAATTTTTGAAAATTAGTTTTATACACAATTTTGTGGCAAAACTTTTACTTTATATAACCACGCACAACAAAATAGCAAGATGGAGAATATTTAAATAGCTATTGTGGCACAAGCAAAAATAAATATTAGATTTTTCAGTTTATTGTTAACTAATGCTTTAACATATTTTGAAAGATATTTTTTTTAACATAATATTTCTAGGCTGGTATTCTTTCAGTAAATTGAGTGATGTAAAAATTACTTACAGAATGCAATGGCTGGTGCAATCAATGCAGATGAATCAAGCCTACAACATTATCAAGCTATGATATTTTGGACTAGAAGTTCAAATCTCATTTAGTTTTTTCGTTTTTATAAATTTCAATGAAATATTTTAAAGCAAGATTATCTTCAAAATTATTTTTTTGTACAAGAAGAGGGTGAGATGAAAGATTGATGTCAAAATGTTCACAGCTCGCATATTTTAATACACGATCTCATTACTAATATAATAGCCCAGATCTGTCTCTCGGTAACGCTCTGACGTCACCAACAATAAAACACGCGCCATAGCACTATGAGACGTTAAACAGCATTATTCCATTGTTAGAGAACCTAAATTTCAGTAATTTTAAATTTAAAAGAGTAATTGTCGTTCTAATTTCAAATTTAATAGCTCTAAAATAGTGAAATAAAATTTCCTATCGATTGATGTAAAATTTATCTCACTATGATGAATAGTTCCCGATAAATTTTAAATTATATCTATACTTATAAAAGGCAATGTTTGTGTGTATTTGTCTGCGATGTTCAGACGAATCTATCGCACTCACAGCCATGAAATTTGGCACACATGTAGTCGTAATGGCGACTGAATGCACCTCGAAGCCGAAATTTTAAAATTTAATCTAGAATTTTTTTTATTTAATGTTTTGGGTGATTTTTCGCACTAATTTCCCAATAGCATGATTTTGGACGATTGTACGAAAAAAATAGATACACCGTCGGAAAGAGCTACCGATTTCCGTTCTAATGAAGTTTGTTTCGTACGTTTAACATAATTTACTAAATTTTCAGAAATTTTTGAAAAATACGTCACTTTTCTGGTAATTTTCAGTTCAGATTTCTTAAAATTCTGGCATCCGACGTTCTAATAACGTATCAATTTAAATTTTTTTCAGCTTATAACTAGAACGGTTCTGTCGGATTTAAAATAAGAACGGTTAAAATATCTTTTCCCGTTTTTTTTGTAATTAATTTTTTCCTGGGCAGATGAAAGTTTTTTTTTATCGAGCTAATTTTCTCCCGCGACACATTTCCGGAACGCAGCTGGCTATGTGATTGGTTGGAGGGGAGGTGACGTCATAACCTTGAATTGGGTGACTGATTATTATTTTCGGCAGTATCTTAACGTATTTATTCATCTCGCATACTTTGCTTGCAGTATAATAATTTTCACGTTGCAATTTTTTAATATTGTTTATCGCGAAAAAAAAAAAATAAGCGGGAAAATCAATAATGTGTATCTTTTGTTTTGATTTTGTTAAAACATTTTCATGTCATTGTGGGCAGGGTTTTTTTTTTTTTTTCCCCTGATTCCATGGGCAACGCCGTGCGCGTACTGCTAGTTAATAATATATTTCAAATTAATTTCTGTTTTTTAATAGAATGTAGTAAATTTATGTCTGTGGTATATCATGCGCGTGATATGATTTGGACGCCACGATGCATCTCATTATTTATTGCAATCGTGAGGATATAATTTGATATTTTTGGCAACGTTTGACAAGCCAAGAAGTGCTTTGTTTTGATCAGAATTTCAAAAAAGAGGCACTAATAATTGGTTTGCGGGTTGAGCAAGTGTAGATTAGAGTGAAGTTTCGCTGGATTACAGCTAGGCGTTGTGATTAGTGTCTGTGGGGACGTGGTGTGATTCTCGCACTCGTTGTCTTCACATTTTTGTGCCTTCATCAGGTGTTATTTTTTTTTTTTTTTGCGTAAACAGGTAAGTTTATCTGTTTCCCGTGTTATATTTTATTTAAATTAAAACATATTCGAACTTTACAATTTTGAACTCGAACTATGCCTTTGAACTTTTCTCAACAAGCCAGTATGGCTTCTACCTCAAACAATATGTTTTTCAAAAGTGCCAAGACCATTAACGAACTTGTTATGCGTCTGGGAAACCAAACCTATGAGGAAATCAATGTCATTATTGCTATTGCAGAGAAACCCAAAAAGATGCCTCAAACAAACCCATTTTTGGTCCAGGACTTCGTTAAAAAATCAGTTAGTCGCACAACAAATCGAAAACATGAAATATACCCGACAGGGTAAGTTTCAATTCACAACAAAAGACCCAATATGCGCTGTGCAATTGCTCTCCATGGAAAAATTCATGGGTACCAATGTTGTTACTGATATAATTTGGGAAAATGTATGCACTCGTTTTTTTTATTTTTGACATACCTACATCTACCCCCCTGGAAGAATCAGCCGTGGAAATCGGGGATAAAAATGACTGCATTGTAGTCGAAATGCGACGGTTCTTAAAACAGAATTCAGCCAAAGAAGTATCGCCAGTTCTGATCACCATTCTTGGTACTACAGTACCAGAGGCAATAAAAATTTGGTTCGTCCATCAACGCTTGCAACAATTTATAGACCGGCCCAGGCAACGCAATAAATGTTTTCTTTCACACATCCATCGCGCATATGCGACAAGGCAAACGCATGCTATCTTTGTGGGGTAATTCACATCGGCCCTTGCCAACCACCCGAGAAATGTATTAACTGTAATGGTCCACACAATGCTAAGTCTAGATCTTATCCGTTTTATATAAAGGAGCAAAAAATATTGGAATTAAAATGCCGCAATCACATCACAACTGGTGAAGCTAGGCGTATCTTTCAACAAAATACTGCTAAATACTCCGAAACTGTGAAAACAATGCCAGCAGTTACAAATCTTGATGACACTGTAAACGCTAAATTTGAGACTCTCCTTCAGGCAATAAATGACAGGTTCGAAAGGCAGATGGCAATCTTTGCGGATATTCTCCAAAAATCTATGGACTGTTTCTATCAAAATATGTGTAAAATAATCGCTCAGTGTGTCGACCCAAGTTCATCTCCAGTTCGTAGGAAGAAGCTATTTAGTAATTTGCGCCAAATGACTGGCTCCATCACTTCTTGGGATGCCGGGAGTTCAAATGTTACAGAAGACATGCCTCTGTGCTGATGTTTTTTGTTGGTGGTTTGTTTTTGTTTTGTTTCAGTCCACAATTCTGGCTGGTTTCTTTTTTCGTAACTTTTCACTTGTTCACCGTCATTTTTGCATTTCTTATTCGCTTGGTCTTTTCTCATTTGTTTGCTCTCACAAATTTTTTATCATCGTTTCTGTGGGAGGAAACAGATCTCCTTTTCCTCATTCTTTTCTAATTCAAATTTCATGTCATTCGTACAATGGAATTGCCGTAGTCATAAAAACAAACAAATCTGGCGTCACCAACCCCCCTTTTCCATTTCCAGCTTCTGGATTTTCCAGAAAACCTTTCTTAAAACAAACGACAATTTTTCGAATCCAAACAAAACCTTTTTCCATGCCCATCGAAGCAATAGACTTGGCGGCGGGTTACTAATTGGTATCCCGAAAAATCTATTTGGAAGAGTGGTTTATAGCGAAGAGAATGATCCAAATCTGGAAATCCTGGCTGTTGAAGTCCATTCTAAAAACCACAGTTTCACTATCGTAAATATTTAAGCACCACGTGGATTTAATATCAACCCCATTAGAACTTTCCTCAATAGCCTACACACACCGACCTTTATTTTCGGAGATTTCAACCTCCACCACCCTCTTTGGGGAGAAACTCTCAATCGTCTCTTAGCGAGGATTTTGTTGACTGGCTAAACAGTTCGAACTTTACTGCTCTTAACACCTCCGCCCCAACTCATATCATTAATGCTAGTACATATTCCATCCTCGATCTTACTTGATGCTCTGCCTCCATTTTTAATGAGATCGATTGTTATGCTTTTGATTGCTCATTTGAAAGCGATCATATTCCCATTGTCACTTCTTGGTCAAAACTCCAGAATGCATACAAATATATTAAAACTATCAAATGGAATCCAATCGTCAAAAAATCAACAGAAATATTTCACTCAACAAACCAGCCTACTATAGATACGATTACAAGCCAAATTTCTCTGACTATTAGCAATCATACCACGAGTAAAATCTTAGAAAATAGAGATTATCCATCATGGTGGAACGCCGCTTGCCATAACTTCAGCCGTCTCAAAAAATATGCATTGAAAAAAGCCAGAAGAAATATCTCGAGTTCAGACTGGATCAATTATAAAAAATATAGAAGTAAATTCAAATTTCATTTTAAAAGAGCAAAAGACAATTACTGGGATAGCATTAGCAAAATTTCCCCAAACCCCAGAATGTTCTTCAAAATTTTAAATGAATTATCTAATCATACGAACCCAAATGTTGAAAATCATGATATCATTTTTCATAATAACCGGTACGTAACCCAGCCGAAGACGCAAAGGAACATATTTGCGAATCACTTTTCAACTCAAACTAATGAAGTTCAGCCTATTCCTATTGATTATGACAGTGTCAATGAATCCTTAAATAGAAATATTGAATTTGGGGAGCTCAAAAGAGCAATTCAGAAAACTAAAAATTCCACACCAGCTGATAATATACCGCCAATCTGGTTCAGAAATCTTGATGCATCCCTTTACAAAATTATTTTTGTTTCAACAACAACTGGATTTTTTTGTTCTTCCAAAAAACTGGAAACACGCTATTATTATTCCAATTCCTAAACCCAATAAAGATAAAATAAAAGTAACTTCGTATAGACCAATAGCCCTTACTTCTGTCTTTTGCAAAATTTTTGAACGTATTTTAGTGCATCGTATTACCAATTTCCTCACTTGTCAAAAAAAATTGCATTCAAACCATCATAGGTTCCTTCCGTTTAGAGATAATCATACGGCGATCTACAAAATTTTTACGGCGATTTCTGAGGCCTGCAAAAAAAAATTGTTGGTGTAGGCCTTGATGTCAAAAGTGCTTATGATTCTGTACACATTGACGAACTTATCTACAAATGCCTTCAACTGGGTATCACTGGCAAAGTAGCTAAATGGATGCATCACTTTCTGCAGGAAAGGTCTTTTCAAATTAAATGGCGTGATACTCTTTCTGATACAAACATTCGTTTTAAAGGTCTGCCCCAGAGTAGCGTCTTCTTCCCAATTCTTTTTGTAATTTTTTTGAGACTTTGGACGAAAATGTTGAATGTTCTATTTTTGCTGATGATATTTTTGTATACTGT
>BGPR01004199.1:0-27411 GCA_013235015.1 Araneus ventricosus | reverse complement strand
AACAGGAAGTGACTTCATTACGTAGGAAGTGACGTAATCTCTAGAAATTTCATGAAACCAGTAAAAATAGGTGGAAAGTTTGAGGTCCTTTTAGAAAATTCCCTTTGTCGCCAAGACCGCAAAATTTATCGCCAAGTTTGTCGCCAAAATTAGCATCTCAGGGAAACAACTTTATAGCTTTGTAACAATATTTATATATTTTGCAAAAAGAAAGTTAGTGCAAATTGATTCATCAGTTCTGTTTTTCACGCTTTTTTTATTTCTTTTAAGCACTCTGCCATTTTGCATGAGCTTTTCCATTGCAACTTTCGTTAATACATCTGTGATAATTAGATCTAAGATATTGTTGGCAAGCTGAAAGCCCGTCTTAGACAGGCACAAATCTTCTAGTAAAATAAGAATTGTTAGACGGAATAATGATTTACAAATGTACAGTATGTCGTCCGCATAGCTGTTTGACTAAGAGCCACACTGTCCACAGTATTAAGCAACATTTCTGTTGGTATGGCAGATGCATGTCGCCAGATGGCATCGTTCAATGTTGATACTAAAGTGGCGAATCCAGGATTTTGGTCTTGGGGCTGAGGTCATGAAAATTTTGTATTGTCGTAACCTCATGGCTTATGTAAGTGAAAACACATTAACTTTACTCACCTGACACAAAGGACATTAGAATAATGTCGATAATTAAATAAAAAAATACAATGAAATAACTAGAAAAAAATGTTTTCGACCGTGTTAATGCTACTTTGTACGAGTGGAATGACTACAAAAACGGGAAAATTTTCGATCCTGCCAAGCCAGAAAATGATGTTTCCGCGTTTATTTTTTTTTAACATGAGATTAAGGACAAATAGGAGAAGTGGTTTTTTAAAAAAATCAATTTTGGTTTAGCTTTGGGGAAGAGGTGGCGCCAGAGGGGGGACAGGGCCCCCCGTCGGGGATGCTGTGCCCTCATCGAGGAAAAATTTTGTATCCCGTCGGGGAAAATATTTGTACGGGGTATTCAACTGTAGTTGATAAATAATAATCTGGCGAAAATTTGAGACCAATTTCATTACACTCGTCCCCCCATACAGCAGATCTTGTCCCCTGCCGGGGAGATTGTGCCCCCTGTCGGGCAAATCGCCCCCTCCGTGTGGCAAACTCTAGCGCTATTCCTGCTCTGGCGGCTGCAGCCCCATAGCCCACCCTGGATTCGCCACTGAAGCTGTTGTTTGTAGTACACTCCACGTTTTGCATTGCAAAAGTCATAAGGTGTCAGGGAGAAGATCTGTGTATGCGAGAAGGAGAGAGTGAGGACTGGTTTCTTTACGAATAATGGCCGTTGCACAGACGAAACAATGTGCGATGTCACTCAATCTTAAATACAGGTGAAAGGCACTGTGCAACAGAGCCAGTGGTGCAGCCGCAACTTTTTGAGCCCGAAACGAACTTGCAACATACCACCCTTCCATTATAAGTTACATAGGGCACATAAGGGGTATATTCTGGTACCCCGGGTGGGGTGGGGTGTGGGGTGGGGTTCCGCACGTAAACAACGCAACCAAACCCCCAACCCAACCAGGGGTACCAGAATAGACCCCATAAACCTCAAAATAAGAATAAAAATTCCAGGGAAAAAATTTTTTTAGTAACGTAATTCGTCGCATGGCGCCCTCGATCTCAGCAAATAAGTTGGGAAATCGTACGTCCATCACCAGTCTTTCTTTCAGATATCAAAAATTTACCAACTATAGGCGCAAAATACGAAATGAATTCCCAGATAGCAATTTTAGTTTGCAGCAATCTTGCTCTGCAAATCTACAAGCTTGCAACAAATTTGACGTGACAAGAGTGCAAGCTTGAAACAAGTTTGCAGAAACGACGAAGTCACCACACTACGAACCTTTTAGCAAACTTGTCGCGTCAAACTCATTGCAAACTATAGCAAAAACAGAGTATAAACACAACCTCGGATTAGAGCTCGCGACCTAACGTTTCCTAAGCTGACGCTCTAAACCACTCGGCCAGCTAGACTCCGGAAGATAGTTTTTAAAATTTTGTGTAAGTACTTTTTTAAATTTTGTGTTGAGAATATGATTTGAAATCAAAAAGAGAGCGATTTTCGCTAATAACTACGTTTTGCTAGTAGAATAAATTATGAAATTAGGGTTCAAAGGTAATTACTTTTAAAATGGGACAAAATGTAAGTTATTATTTTTCAACAAATATTGACTGTTTTTTAGGTTTAATTTTGTTTATAAACGTTAAAATTTCAACATTAAGAAAAAGGCGATGTAGTTTTCTTTAAAGTGCGAGTTCTATATTTAGTAAAAAGATGGAAAATGTTTCAATTTTTTTTTTATAAAAAAGTTAGTTTTTTCACAAATTATCATTGATTTATTGAATTAATAAAAAGAAGGACGGTCTAGGAGATGCTATTAAAAATCGGATGTTTTTTTTTAAACAGAGACAAAGATTATGTCTTATTGTGCTATCATCTTTGCAGCAAACTTGTTTTGCAATCGTGCTGTGAATTTGTCATGACAACTTCACAGCAAACTTGCATTGCAAGGAGGGGTTGGTGCTACTGGACTATTTTCGCCTTGTTATTTTGCAGCAGTTTCGCTACAACATCGACGCGTCAAATTTGTCACGACAAGATAATATCAAGTAAAAATCAAACTTGCTGCAAACATCCGTGCTATCTGGGTTACATTAGTTTTTTTTATGTGCTCAATGATTTGGCTTGTACCACTGCTCGTCTTAGTTATAAAATGGTTTTACTGCAAGTCTGATTTTGCCACCCGGTGCACACATCACCCCTTTTAGATGGGTCACTGAACAGAACAGCATTATTCTAGAATTCCATGCGATACAAGCAATGCACAATAATAGATAATTATTTTTTTAGGAATATAAGCATATCTTATTTTAAATGTGCTTTCCAGGAAGAGAGGTGCAGATAATTACGTGACGCTGAAGCAATATCCACATTTGCCTAAAAGAAGTATCAACTGTTGCTCATCGGTTTATTACATCCGAGTTTCAACGTTAGACAAACAAATGCTATTTTTTTTAGGAAGAAATGTATATTTTGACTCTCAGAAAACGTGTTTTACGTTTCGACTCTTATTAGTTACCGCTGTACGGTATGGAGGATCGGCTGTAGAGCATGCATTTAATCGATTCCCGATTTTTTCATAGATGATATTGAGAAGTATTATTTGCATCGATGCTGTTGCTATACTAAATTTAATGGTGCCTAGAGTATGGTGCTCTTTCCTAACTACTGTAGTGTTTTATTCAGAGCTAAACTAAAATTTGGCTCAAATTATTTAATCTTGAGGTGTAATAAGAGACAGAGTTTAGAATATGGTTGAAAAATTGATAGGAAGACCTAGCATGTATCAAAAAATCAAATGATGAGTTCCAAATAGTAAAAGTATTGTACAGTACCTTCAAAGCTAGCATGTACACTTGCAGCAAGTTTGATTTTTCATGACAAACTTAATATGGCAACTATGCAGCAAACTTCCCGCAAAGTAACAAAGCATAATCGACTAACCCACTTGCAAAACAAGTTTGCTGTGAAGATGCTATGACGAACTTCACACCACGATTGCAAAACAAGCCTGATGCAAAGATGATAGCACAAAGAGATAATTATCTTTGTCTCTGTTTTAAAAAAACATCCGATTTTTAATAGCATCTCCTAGACCGTTCTTCTTTTTATTAATTCAATAAATCAATGATAATTTGTGAAAAAACTAACTTTTTTATTAAAAATAATTGAAACATTTTCCAACTTTTTACTAAATATACAACTCGCACTTTCAAGAAAACTATATCGCCTTTTTCTTAATGTTGAAATTTTAACGTTTATAAGCAAAATTAAACCTAAAATCAGTCAATGTTTGTTGAAAAATAATAACTTACATTTTGTCCTATTTTAAAAGTAATTACTTTTGAACCCTAATTTTATAATTTATTCTACTAGCAAAACGTAGTTATTAGCGAAAATTGCTCTCTCTTTGATTTCAAATCATATTCTCAACACAAAATTTAGAAAATTAATGAAATCAAGAAATGAGTTTAAAATACATCGTATGCGCGATCTAAACTGATGTAAAAAATTAAGGAAAATTTCGTAAAATGCGAGAAATTTGCAATTAATACGAAAACTATGCTTCGAAATCAGTTCTGGCAAATCGTGTGACATTTAATCGAGTATCATACACATTTTTGAGTGAAGATTCGGTCACGAGGGCAATTAGGGGCGCCGCCAGAAAGGGATGAAGACGAAAATGGAGTTTGACCCATCCTGTTTCACAGAAAGCTGATAACGAGATGTAACTCTTATCGAAGGTTATGGTTTAATGTGCATAATATTTACATGCATTTTCGTAAGCATAGCACAAATATTCGGGAAGATATAAATGTTTCTTTAAAAAATCCCAAATTTTTCCGCATGTGTTTTGATTATAACATGCGGAGTTTTCATTCAAATTATTCGAAATTTGCAGAACACTTGACAATATGTTACAGAAGTATTGTATTAAACTTTGAAGTAAATACGTTGAATATTACAGGAAATATGAGTATTTGTACTAAGTAATTTTTTACTGCGCATGTGCGAGACACAGCGGAATTTTTCTTTCATAACTTCAAATAGAGCAACTTAAAAAAAATTCCAGTTGAATCCCGCTAAAATTCAGAAACCTGTCGGCATTTCAGTGAGGTGAATTTCAATTTCTCTTTGAGAGAAGCTAAGTGATGAGGGTTCTTGTACAAACTAATATTTTTTAAATTTGAATCTTCGAACAGTAACAATGATTTTAGGAAAATTGAATATCCCTGAATACCACCATCATGTACACTTATAAATTAAATACATTATTTAAATTACATTTCTTCGAATACCATTCGAATATTCAAGTTTAAAAAATACCAGTTTGAGCAAGAACCGTCATCATTTAGCTTCTCTTCAAGAGAAATTGAAATTCACCTCACTGAAATGCCGATATCCGCCTGAATTTTAAAGGGATTCAACTGGAATTTTTTTTTAAAGTTGCTCTATATATCTGGCTTTGAAATTATAAAAGAAAAATTTCGCTGTGTCTCGCACATGCGCAGTAAAAAGTATTTAGTACAAACACTCATATTTACTTGAGATTTTAATACAATACTTCTGAAACATATTGTCGAGTGTTCTGCCAATTTCGTATAATTTGAATGAAAACTCTGCATGTTATAAGCAAAATACATGCTGAAACATTTGGGATTAACTCCCTTTTCTCCTTCATCTCTTTCTGGTGGTCCCCCTAATTGCTCGCAAGACCGACTCTTCACTGCAAAATGAGTATGATACTCGATTGAATGTCACACAATTCTCCAGAACTGATTTCGAAGCATAGTTTTCGTATTAGTTGCAAATCTCCCGCATTTTACGAAATTTTCCTTAATTTTTTACACCAGTGTATTAGCACAATCTATCTTCTCCTGTCGTAGTCTAACTGGCCGAGTGGTTTAGAGCGTCAGCTTAGGAAGCGGTAGGTCGCGAGTTCTAATCCGAGGTTGTGTTCGTACTCTGTTTTTGCTATAATTTGCAATGAGTTTGACGTGGCAAATTTGACGCATGGTGACTTCGAAGCTTGCGTTAACTTGCTGCAAACTTGTTTCAAGCTTGCACTCTTGTCATGTCAAATTTGTTGCAAGCTTGCAGCTTTGCAGAGCAAGATTTCTGCAAACTAAAATTGCTATATGGGAGTGTGTTATCATCTTGCAGAAAACTTGCTTTGCAATCGTGGTGTGAAGCTTGTCATAACAACTTCACAGCAAACTTGTTTTGCAAGTGGATTGGTCGATTCTGCTTTGTTACTTTGCAGGAAGTTTGCTGCAAAGTTGCCACATCAAGTTTGTTATTACAAGCTAATATAAAAAAAAATCAAACTTGCTGCAAGTATACAGGTTATCTGGGGCTGGACTCGGCGAATATTTCAACTTAAAAGAAGGAAAAAAGATACAGTCTACGATAAAATTAATTTCTTTTTTGATCCCCGATAAAATGCACATGTGTTATGGATGAGTTTTCTGGTTTGTTTACTTACATAAAAACCGTGATGGGCCTTTGGACTATCTCTTTGTAGATTCCATCGACTTTGCATTACACCTACACCAAAATTACGTAGTCACTGCATTTTAATGCAAATAAACCAAACAGAAAACTCGTCCATTGTTACTATTAACTTTCCGCGTCTGGACTAGAACTACCCTAGACGCCATTACAAGTTTTTCATAGTCGAAAATCTACCGAAATCGAAAACATCTACTAGTTTACTTTTGGCATCATCTAGTAGCAGTCTTTATTTATTCTTTCAAGCTTCTCTGGTTCACGTTATTTTCTGTTAACCAGGTGTGAAAATTATCGAGTTTCTCACAAACTAGGAATATCTCCTTAACATTTAAGTCTTGTGAATTTTATTATTTGCAGTTGCAAAATGGGTTCAGAAGAATTTCAAAAGAGGTTATCGCAGGAACTGGATAAAATGAAAGCAATCCAGAAAAATATGCAAAAAGCAATGTCTGCGAAGCAAACGTTAGATGGTCAGCTTTCAGAAAACAATGTTGTTAAAGAAGAACTGGAATTCCTTACACCTGAAAACAAAGTTTACAAAATGACCGGGCCTGTCCTTGTAGAGCAAGACATTGAAGAAGCCAAGCAAAATGTCGAGAAAAGAATTATGTTCATTTCATCCGAGATTAAACGTAATGAAGATTTACTGAAAGATCTAAGCAGTCAGCAGGATAAGCAGCAAGAAGTCTTGCAGCGTCTCCAAAAGGAATTTGCAGAAGAACAGCAAATGAAGGGTAAAAAATAATTAATCTGAAGTGCCTGAATGGAATATATCAGTATCTAGATCAAGTTCTGGTGTTTTTCTATAATGTCCTGCTTTCTACATTCAGTTCATCAATTCACTACGACTTGTTGAAGTGTGTGAACTAATGTCATTCATCTGGAACTAACTATTCACATCAGATTTTTCTTTGTCAGCTAATGGCATGAATTTGTGAGATAAAATATTGAAAATTTTCATTCATATGCAAAGCTTGAAGCTAATTTAATTTATGCTATGATACACTGATGTGTTATTTGCTTTTGAAAATAAAATTCCATATTGTGGAAAGTTAATTTCGCATATTTTCCTGTCCGCTTTTTTTAATTCTTTTGCTATTCATTAGATTTTAATAATTTTTTTCCAATACTCTGATTTTCTGTAGCAGTTGAAGCTTTCATGTTGAATATTTTGTAATGATATTTCCATTACTGAAAATGTCTTCAAATGCATTGTAGTTATTGAATATGTGTTGGGTCAAATTCTGAACTGTGTTTTGGGACATGTTGATTCATGATTGTAAAAAATGAATGTGTCAAACATTTATTCATAGTTAAACCAAAGTTACAAATCTATGGGGTTCTTTCATGCAATTCTAAAGTTATTTTTTCCTCCTCACAGCTGCAACATCTTAAACTAGTATAGTTAGAAACATTTGCTTTGATACTTTAAAATGAATTAGGATACTAATATTTGATGTAAATTCTACAATGCAACTTAACACGGTAATAACTTGAAAGTAATATTTTATTTTCATGCAGAATTGAGTAAGAAGTTTTTACTTTATTAGTTTTCCTGTTGCCTTGTGTTATCGTTGATTATCTATGTCTTTTTCGATAAACAAATATAATTTAAAAAGTAGTATTTCTTCTTTTTTGGACTGTGTCATATTGCCTAAAACTAATTTTGATGTTTCATTCTATTAATCATAGACACTTTGTGCTTTGAAATATAACAAAAACCATCTTTCCTTCACCTTTCTTTTAACATCAAGCTTACAGTAGGACTATAAAATATGCCCAACATGGATGGAATAAAATTAAAGTGATAACTGAAAAAAGCTCAATATAATTTATGACTCTTGTAAAATGTAGATTGGATTAAATTTTTTGGGACTGGTTTGGTTTTTTTAAAATTGAGTTGAAACTTTCCCGAATTTAGCAGGAAGTATGAAGCTTTAGAAACAAAATGGTGCATTATCACGATCAAGTCATTCACCCTATATTTTGCCATATGATTACTTAATTTCCATTGAAATTGATTGACTTAAAGTGCTAGAAGTGACACTAAGTTACCAAACATTAACATAAGTAAATATGAATTAATGATGTAATAGTAAAAGAATAAAATAATCTGGATAATGACTTTTTTTTAAAAAAAATCAAACTAATATGTTGGAGGAATATAATTTTTAGCCTTTTTTCCTGCATAGTTTTATATTTCAAAATGGACTTTTTTTTTTCTTTCAAATTATTCAAAAACTTTCACATTTGGATTCAATCATTCGAGGAGATTGATCAAGGCCTTTGTGATTTTAATGTCATTGTATAGCTCGGATATAAATTCTATAAAAAACAAAAGGATATATAGCAATGCTTGTAATCAGTTATTAAAACTGATAAACCATTTTCTTTCTCCTGTCCTCAAACTGGAAATGAAGATTTTTATTACTGCAATGGTAATTTGTGATTCTGTGACTTTTTTTGTCCTTGAAACATGTCTTTGAACACCTTACTTAACAAGATGAATCAGCTAATAGATTTGACATTTTCTCCTGAAAATTGGATAAGAAAGCCCCCCCCCCCCCCGAAAAAAAAAGGAAAACCTGGTGAAAAATTCATTTATTTTTACTAAGTGGAGTATTATTTCATACAATTGGACATGACACATTTCTTCGTTTTCGGCATCGAATTTAATCATTCTTGGGATCGATGCAAATCTACATTAAAATTTTTGTTCAAGTGTTGGGGCGGGGGTTGCTCATGCAAAGGAAAATTGTGTGCCATGTGTAAATTTTGTATATGGCTGGTGAAAGAGTTTCGAATTTGTAGGATATTGCGTAATTCTGCCGAAAGCCGTTCAACGTCCGAGTTATGTATTGGCGTTTTGCCCTGAAGGTTGTATTCTTTTTTTTCTCGTTCCATCCATTCAGAATGAATTCTGATTGGATGGAAATCATCCATGAATTTCTTCTGACTCAAATTTCATGAGAAAAAGATCGTTAGCTCTCTGTGAAGGAAGCCATTTTATTTTCGCGTTCTTTTCTTTGTTTCTGTTAATTATTTTGATTGAATTTTTGTACTTTTTCATTCCCTAATGTTTGTCTATCAACAGGATGGCTGCTATTGTTTCAAATAGTCCTAAATTGCGGGACATTGATGAAAATGAAATGAACAAATTCTGGTGTGATTGGCTAGAAAAAATAACTTAAAACTTGGCGGAAAGGAAATTGATGTATCTGTTGGAGAAAGTATACAAAAATGTTGATGTCAGAGGAAAAGTGTTGTGCATTCCTTGTAATGGACTCGGACATGACTCATTTCCGCGGAAACGCTCAGCGTTTTTGGCATCAGATTTTACCATTCTTGGGATCGATGCAAGTCTGCATTAAATTTTTTTAATGTTTTGGGGAGGGGGGAAGGTACGCATGCAAACAAAAACTGCATGCTGTGTGCACATTCAACTTAATGTCAGATTTGATAGATAAAAGATCAGGAAGAATGCATATTGAAACATATTCTTGAATTTACAATGTTAAATACAAAATGATGATCAAAGAGCAGTCTGCTGTTGACTATTTTCGAAAATTTAGAATTGATTATTTTCGAAATTTAGAATTGGCATGATGTTATTGATAGTAACATGTGAAAAAATTTAAGGTTACCAAGCAAATGTTATCGGGTGGAACTTGATAGTAAGAAAAATAACATTTGAGAAAAAAATAAAGAAAAAGCCCCATCAAAGAAAGACAGCAATAAAAATATTTTGAAAATTGAGGAAAATAGCAGACTGAAGTATAAAAGAAAGCTTGAACTGTTAGTTCAAAAAATATTTAAAAAAAGGATTAAAAACAATGTATAAAGTAAACAAAAAAAGCTTTTACATGGCCATATTTTTTTAGTAAGATAATTTTTACCGTAGTTTTTATTTTAACAAAACCTTCTACGTAATTCATTTTTTAATCCATTAATTTTCTTTTATATTTACAATAATTATACAATATTTTTAATATCTCAAGCACTTTTTGTATAAATTTATTCATTTTATTGTTCATTTAATCATATTTATTTTAAATTTCGGTGTTTATGTTTGGCACGATAAATTATTTATGAAGTTCAGCTTTTTTTGTTCCAAGCCTGTGTCATGTCTATACAATTTATTGTTTTCTTCATAGCACGTCGCAAGTAATTTGTTTGCTTTTGTTTAGTAGGACAAGTTTGCACCTCCCCCATTCCTTTGCTAATTGGCACTGGACTATAAACTTACTTTTCATCATAATTTGTTTCTCTTTTTAAATAAGGAAGCTAAAGATAGCTTTGCCTTTATTCTTAACCCTTCAGAGGTCCAATATATTAAGAAAAGTGGACAGTTAAACTTCATATTGAACACAAGTAACTGTATCTATCTTTCAGTTATTGTTTTATATAATGGCAGTATTTCTGGTAATTCATATAAAGTTTTTATGCTATGGGAGATGGAAATTATTTGTTATTGTGTAACCCAGTTTTCTAGATGACATTTATACATGGGGAAAATAGTTGGTCGATATGATTTTTTTTAATATTATCATTGTATAATTTTAGAAACTGATATTGAAGTATTTAACCAACTGCAACTTCCTTATGCATGCAATTGAAAATATTACAAAATGTCCAGTTGCAAAATTGCTTAAATCAAACTTGAAGTGAACAATATGTGCAAGGTATTATTACTACTTATTATTTTATCCCTTTAAATGCGTAAACTATTAATAATGGACTTGACTATTTTATATTCTGCCCTACTTGACAATTGACTTGCCAAAGGTTTCAATAATCTCAATATCACAAGTGATTAAAGTCATCCAATTTTATCTACAGAATGATGCTTTCCTTACTTGCCTAATAAATTTATGCATGAATGATCTTCATTTAAAAAAAATTGCCATTTTTTTAAAAATAAAATGACCAAATACTCCTCATAATGCGTAATGGAAACAAAGTTTACAGTCATAAAATTTTTGTCTGTCTTTTATTTCTAATTTTTTTTTTTTTAAAGAGTTGGATAGATTGATTGC
Organism: Araneus ventricosus; assembly: GCA_013235015.1. Classification (NCBI taxonomy): domain Eukaryota; kingdom Metazoa; phylum Arthropoda; class Arachnida; order Araneae; family Araneidae; genus Araneus; species Araneus ventricosus. Next base: position 16,257 of record BGPR01004199.1, on the reverse strand, counting down.
TAACAATTCTGAATAAAGGATCAGAACTCTGCCGTCTTTCACATGACTAAGCATTAAAGATATTTTTCTGACATTACAATAACAAAGGAAGAGCCCTGTAATTGTTTCATTATGTAATGTGCATGAAACATCTAATTTGGTTACAAACAAAATAGTTATTCAACAAAATGTCTGAAATGAAAAATTTTATAAATGAATAATACATAGAAAAGTATTTAGGAGTATAGGGTATTTATTGTAGAGATACTGCAATTAATGAGACTAAATTTACATCTCATAAAATTTAAGAACAAAAAGAGAGAAAAATTTGTTGCTGGGTTTGACATGCATTTTCTCTTATTGCCATATTAAAGTTTATTTCCTTTAAATAAAACTTAGTATTACAATATCTACTTCTAAATTTATGATATCTCTTTAGTTTGAAAATAAACCCACACAAGCAAAAAAGAAAACTTTATATTCTCATATATACTAAAATTATTGCCAAGTGCTGTATTAGATATAAGAGCTGTTGTTTTAAACATTTTACAATTTAACCTTTTATCTGAATTAACTTTTGTATCTGTCTGAATAAATATAGTCATTTGAGTATAACAGAAAGCTATTATGAGACAGACCAAATTTTTGTTTTGTTACTAGTGAAATAATTACTTGCATGTGTTCGGGTTGGTTAGCAGCAATATGTTATGACTACCAACTCTGATTAAATACTATGAAAATATATAAATTACTGATTAAATACTATTTAAACATATAATTTAAATCATTCATCCACCACAAGTCTTTCTGTCACATATCGGCAATTTATCGACAAATGGCGAAGAACACTAATTATATTACTTTTTTCATATTCAAGTTGAGTGTCGATGCTCTTAGCCATAAAATTTTCCTGTATGTCCGATTTTGCTGCCCAGGGCGGACCACCCCTCTTTAGTTATGCCACTGAAAATGACGACACTTTAAATTCAAAATTTGACTAACTCTTGGTATATACCAGCTGAAAACTGTTTAGGAGTTTGGTAATACCTGTTGACTTCATGCAAAAAAGAAACAATGGAATGCATTTTGTTCAGCTATGGAAGTGAAATGTTACTGTCTTATAAGTAGGATGCTGGGCATTACTGGGTTAACATGTTTGCTGCGGCAACAGGTTCACTTTAAGTCGCATTAATGTTCTGCAATAAAATGCTGTAAGAACTAGAATATGATTGGCTGTTATTTTATCACCACAATATACTAACTAGAGTAGGAATGAGCAAACTGTGATTCTTTTGATACATACATGCAGTTCTTAAGCTAAATTGAAAATCAAAATATCATACTGTCATTTACAAATTTTTGGAGGGTATTTACTATACATGCTGGCAATCTTATCTATTTTAGATGTCTTGCAATATCTCAAGACACTAATTAGTTCAGTTATATGAACGTCCTGTTTTGAAGCAATGCAAAAGCTATTTTGGGATGAACCTGGCAATTTTGAACCAGGATCAAATGACAAGGACCTCTCCAAACTTCTGTGCCTCACCAGACATTACATTTTAGCAGGTGCTAATGAAACAAGAAGCATGGATTTTAAGATAGCATGGATTGAAAATAGTTCTAGCTCAATTATACTAAATGGTCACTAACTGAAAAATGTGTTATTTTGTGTTCTCAGTACCTTCAGATCTACAACTTGTATTTATGCCAACAGTCATTTTCTAACATGAATTCCATTAAATACAAATTTAAGAACCAAACTTTTTTGCTAGCTGAGAATTATATTTTAAACTGACAACAATTAGTTATGAATTGGACATATAGAAACTTTCTTTAGGAAAAGAAAGCTTCATTGCTTAAATGCAGTATATTCATGAATGATTCTTTTTTCTCATTTCAATAAAGACATAATTAATATTAGATTATTAATAATATACTTGTTATGAGGGACAAGTTTAGCTTTTTTTTACCCAAAGTTTGCTAACTAAGTAAAGATGCAATAGTACATCATTAGCAGTGGTGTAATATAATATAAATGAGCAGTGTACATAATATAAATAATAAATATATAATATAATATAAATACAATGTAAGCAGTGACGGGATGCTCTAAAAGCTCTGCCGGAACAGCGTTCTGGTTCCACCACACTCCTGATCATTAGCAGCAAATATATTCAAGTATCGATCCTTCTTACAATACATATTTTTTCCTATTCATATGCAGTTATTCTTCAAAATGCGTATGAATAAAAAAAATCATGTTGCAAAATATTTATTTTTTTATGGGAAAAATTAATTTGTTAAAATTTGCAACAGAATTTATAAAAATTTCCAATAGAATTTTTAACCATCATTCATCAGCAATAAAATTTTTAACCATCATTCATCAGCAATAAAATTTTTAACCATCATTCATCAGTAGAACAGTAGTTATAATCTTGAAATCTCAAAAATTTTTTCTGAACAAAAATATAGGAGAGAGTCGCTGAATTTGGACAATACTGGATACTTTTATTGTTACAGTGATAGAAAAAATTACAATGAAATAAAGTAGTTAGAAGTTTTTTTGTAGTTTATTTTATCTTCAACAACAAATAATTTTTAGAAATACATTTGTATACTAGAAAAAAAGTAGCTTAAAAAAATTGTAATCGTTTAGTAAATCGAGATGTCCCATGATTGGCTACAAATTTTCGATTTTCACTTCAAATTTGCATGAGGACGAAAGTGATATTGACTTGCTTTTTGAGTTTTCCTGTAAGTTTAAGATAATCTGATTGATTTAAACAGTCCAATTTCAGCAACCATTTGTGGCCCAATCTAGGCAACCTTTCAACAATTTAAAAATTCTCAACCTTTTCATAAACTATTATGAAAATTCTATGAGAAACTCTGGCTTTGACAAATTTTCCTGTCTGTTCAAGCTCAGTTAAAGATATACTTATATTTTCTTTAGCTTAGCTTTAAAACAGTATAAGAATTTTTCATCTTTTGCTAAATTAATTGATGCTTCTGCATGTGTTCTGCCAGTTAGACATTAGTACTTTCTCTACCGTGAATTCGTTTCCTCCCCATTTACATTATTACAGCATGATTTGCTATTTTATGGTTCAAAATATTTAATACAATTGAAGCCATACTGGTCCAAATTCAGCAATTCTCCTATAATTTTATTATATTTAAACTATAATATAATCACCATTTCTTTTGAAGGTACATTGTTATCTAAGGTTATATATTTTAACCCTCTAAGCATCCAGTTATTTTTGATGAGATCTGAAAAGTTAGCTTTTAAAGCAAATGATTCCAATTTTTTTTTTATTTAATCAAATCTCTGAAATCTTAATATAGTTTTAACTGTGGAATTTTAAGAAAACATTCATATAAACATTAATTATCTGCTTTTCAAATTAACATAGAAAACAGAAAAAGCCATATTGGCTCCTTGCAGGTTTAAAATATACATTTTGTCTCACTAAATACATTGTATTTAGAATTTATAAGCTAGATTTTTTTAAAATATGCTGCTGTCATGGGAGAGAGTAAAATAGGTGTATACTTGCATTAATTTTATGCTATCATGGTATCTTTTCTTCCATAACAATGGCATTTATTTCAGTGTCAAACAGCTGTTCATTTTTCATTTAAAAGATTAGATGCAGAAGAGAAATTCTCAATCAAACATTTACAATTTTAGGGAATCAGGGTCTTTTTTGTCGGTATGATATGCAATACAGTAAACTCTGATTATCTCACATCTAGTATCCGGGAAGAGCTCATGACGAAGATTAGAAAAGGTTTTCTAAATTTGTACTCTAACGCCCAAAATTGTTGATCAGCCCTCCTAAGGTTCATTCTGGCCAGGACCAATTTTATTTCATAGTGCAATAAAGTATGCTGCGAAGGGGTGTGAGAAGGAGAAAAAAGCAATATACAGTGCACTAGCGTACAAGACTTGCTTTCTGGGGGGGGGGGGTTCAAAAGTAAAGCGAGAACCAAAAAATAAAGTCCTCACCTTGTGAAAACAACCTAATTGCAGAGAAGAAAGGGTAAAGGGACAGAATAGATTTTAAAAAAAAAGGTCATGGGGTGACTCAGATTATGTAGTCTCTTTCTTTTCCTTTATTTATTTACCCTCAAATACTCGGCAGCTTGATTCAGATTCGTAATATCATGGAAGGGAGGGTGGGTCGATTAGCATAAATAACCCTTACTATCTTCTAAAGATATTAGTTTTGATATACAATTTAGGATTTGTTTATGATCCTTAAAAGGTTCTATTATGCTTTCTGAGTGAATGTTTTCAGTTCGTTGGCTATTTTATATTTTACAATCTATATATACTGCTAAAATTCATTTTAAGGCATTTTTTTAAAATCATCAGCGTTAAATTAATATCTTCATAATATAGTATGTAAATACAATGTTATGGAAGATACAAAAGTATTCTTAAAAATTATATTTAATGCACATTTCAAAATGACAAAAACAAATTATTTGGCCGAAAAAATCTTAAAAAAAAAAAAATTGTCTTATTTTCCCCGTCACACTCAACTATCCGGAAATCGGAGATTCCCGAGCATGCCGGTTAGTTAAGCTTTTACTGTACAAAGTACTTTAAAGATAATGCTAATTTTCCCACATTTTAGAACTTTCTATACATATTCTTTTCATATTAAGGTAGGGATATTATCTTTGACTCACACCCAACAAGTTACTCTAAAAAAAAAAAATCTCTCTACTAAAATTAAACTTTCTATTGTTACAACAGAGTAGATTTTTGTTTAGAGTATAGGTAATTACTTATATCACGGTAAAATGCATTGCAGTGTCAGTTAGTTGGTGATAAGAATAGTCAGTTTGTAGAACATTATGTGAAATAAAATGGAGAAATTTTTTTTTTAACTATTCAGTGTTCAATCAAACACTTTTTTAATAAAGAGGGTCATACAATGGGGAAAACTATAGACTAGTTTCTAAATAATTGCACTTCAAGAAAAGACAAATATTTAATCAATAAAAACACATTTGCAGAATATTTTATTTCCATTATTAACAAATATATCTGATGAAATAATAAGTAAAAATATAAATTTTAAAAGAATAACAATAAATATGCATGTATTTATCTTTTACAAGATGCATAAATTAAACTGAGCAATATAACAATCATTGTTAATATTGCTTTTGTACTTATAGATATTGCTTATAATATCAACAATGAGCTTGCTTTCCTTTAGCTATCATTTTCTCAACATAAGCTGTATATTCTGGTGAAAGGCCAAGTAACTCACAGTCAAAATGGAATGCCTCCATTGTATTTTCTCCAACAACATAACCATTCAGTTTAGCTGCTATTGTAGAATCAACCAAATCTTTTGGTTTTATTCCCAGGCTATTGAAAAGTTTGGTATGATGTGTTTGCAGGTAATACTTTTGATGATAACTGGAAGAGAAGAAAAATTATTTTGGAAAAGAAGCAATTATACATTCCATTTTAAATTTTAAAAATATATTTATTGTAGTATTTTTTACAAGTAAATCATCAACAAAAATTAGAAATATTATTTAAGAACATATACTAGGAATTTGGTTTCATAAAAAAGTAACAATGAATTTGGTAGAGGGGGTGTGGTTTTTCACCATTTTTTTTGCGGAGCAACTCTGAGCAGCGTCACTAACTTTTGTTTTGGGTGCGCAGCAATCTTTTTATTGGTCTCTTGCGCACACAATGCCTGCGGCATCTCAAATTGGAGGGATTGTGCACTCGATGCCTGCGGCATCTGCAGTGGGTTTAACTTGGGAAAAAATCATCAGTGGCTTTGCTGGGAGCAACCATCGTTGAAAACATAAAGCATCAAAACAATCGGGAAAAAACATACAGAGAAATACTGAAATGAAAATGCTGGCCATCAAACCTTGATCCATACACCACAATAAAACAACAATGGGATCAGCTGTCTTAAGCTGGTGAAAGGTCTCAACTGAACCAACACCAGAAATAACGTTCCTTTTGGCACAAGAACTGCACTTCGAAGACCTTGAAGCCATGGATACAAATGGAAGACTTGAAAAATATTGCAACAATCAAACCGAAACAGGTTTTTTCTTCAAAACATCAACACAAGCGAAGAGTCCATCGGTCAAGAAAAATCCGTTGGGAAATTATCACAATTTTCAAAATTTCAGCTGACCCAAAGAGGTGACCAATTAAAACAAGGCACAAGAAGTGGTGATGCACAAGATACCAATAAAAAGAACTTTGTGCACCCAAAACTATTCAGAGTCAATGATTAGCGATTAACAGTTGGCGAAACGAAGTGGCAGGAAGCAAACCGCACTATACTCTACAGTTTAACCCTTAGCGGAGCAAGGCATTAAATTTTTTGAAATATAATTAAAAAACATCATGAATGGGTTTAGTTTATTGTCTAGACATAGAATCTACAAATTAAAAAAAATTTCATTCCGAGGGGGGGTCGTCCCCCTTTGTGGTCACCCCCTCATATGAGAACTCCCTTAGATACAGCAACCTTGATACACTCAAAAAATATTGTTGAATCTTACAGAAAATCATAAATTAAAACCTCAAGAATATTGGAGGAAACTTTCGAGTTAATTTGCTAAAATTGTAAATGTCCAGAACTGAAAAAAATTCTTATCTCCGTGTTAAGGAATTTTCCCAAACTTTAATAATTCCTATTCTGAAACGAAATTTCATAAGGCTGCTATATACATTCTAAAAGTAGTACTATTAGCCCTATCCTAAACCTATTATTTTCCATTTATAGTTGAATTTAACGGTTGAGAAGTGAGTGAAATTAGGTGTGCCATCAGCTGGCATACTGTGCCGCAAAGGGTTAACCATGAATTTAATGTATATTTAATAAAAAACTTCAAAAAAGAGATTACCCCTCCTTTTGCTTACTATATGCTTTCTTTATATTTTAATTCTGTTTGACAAATACACAAAATAAATAAAATTACAATTTATTTAACACAAGATACCTTAAATTATTCTCCGTTTGGGGATGCATACTGATATTAAGCATTCAAGACATAAAAGAATATGCAGAGAAGACTAGAAAAAAGATGTTACAGAGAGAAGAGCAGGAGGGGAGTAAAAGATACTAAAAATACTTACTCTTCAGCATTGTAAAATTTATTAAATGGTTCAATTGCCGTCAAAATCTGGTTTTTAAAAACTTTCTCTTTCTTCTTCTTACTTTCAGAAGCTAAAGCCTTTTGTTCTTCATCTCTATAGAAAATGGCAGTACGATATTGCCTTTTATGAGGTACTGTAGGATCATGGTTTTTCCAAAACAGTTCTAAAAGGTCTTCATAACTGATGACTTCTGGATCAAAATCTATATCTATAGCTTCTGTGTGATCACCTCTGGGAAAAAAGATCAAATTAAATTATTATAGCTAAGACTTTTATAAGAATCCATTCATTTAATTATTATATAAATATCTGAAGTTATATTGCATAGAAAATACTTTCAATCATTTGTCATATTATTTTGCTATATTATCTCATTAATGATACAAAGTGTTTTTTCCTATAATTTCAGTATGTTTTTGTTTTATTAATTATTTAGTTCTGAATTCCAAGAGATTAGCCTTATTACTTTTATTATATGCTATGAATTCCACCATATGCCAAGATCAGCTAAAAATTTTGTAATTTTTATTTGGTAATTTTGAAAATTGGGGGGCGGGGGGTATCAGCTTTTGAGAAAACTTAGAACAACTAAATGCATTTACCTTATATATAAATTTCATCTAAATGAAAAATAATTTGTAGTATTCTCCCCCTCTTCATTACAAATAAAATCTGATTAGCAGCTGAAAGTGAATGAAACAAGGGAAGAAGTCTTTGCTATAAAAATCGACAAATAATTTTTTGTTTGGTTTTATGAAACATTAAATACGATAACAATCATCAAGGCTCATAATTTATTTATATAATGTATTAGACTCAAAGAAGAAAAAATAAAATTTGAAGGTATAATGTCACAGCATTAGAAATACTTTCAACATTTCCAAAACAGGAACTCAGCAAGAAACCAAGGCCTTAATTTCCTGAATCATTGAAGTATCAGCTGATAAACATATTTTGCACTTATTATTGTATTTATGAGAGCAATAAATTTTGCTGATGATGCTCTTTATATGTAATGTAATATTCAACACATACTGAAAGTATGTAGAAATAAGAAGAAACTATGCTTTTTTTAGAGTGAAAGAAAAATTTAATTTATACTGCTAAAACAGATTTAAGTTCAAAACAAAGTGTTAGGCACATCCCTCGCCAAGCTGGCGCCACATAATGGAAAACTCGCCAAACGTCCGCCATTGGGTTACTACATTTGCCAATTTATCGCCAAAAAAATCAAGCTGCATAATACTGAATAGAAAACGAAACTTAAAAAAAACACTCACAAATTTCGGTAGGTAGGATTATGTAACGTCCCGCCTGTATATCCAACACGAGTACGTTGAACACCTTTTTGACATCCAAAAAGTGCATCAGGATGCCAAAAACACCCCATAGCAAAAGTTGCTGTTTTCATGTTTGAAGAATGAAGAGTAGATGCCGCGTGATAAGTCGGGAAAAAGATCGAAAACAATGATCGAGCATTTGTTGTCAATATCTTCTGCAAAGTGTACATTTTTTGAATAGTAGTATTAGTAGTACTTTCTAAATCTTCTGATTATGAAACGTGAAACAATCATTTTTTACACATACATTTATTTAGGATTAGTTTACGTTTTTTCATACTTTATAGTTTTCAAAATTAACGAATTCGGAGAAGACTCTTTGTTGTTTTTATATTGAAAAGGTTAATACTTTAATAGGATAATGTCGCACTAGAGCTTATTTTTAACGTGGCTGAAAAGTCCATCCAACGTGAACGATTTGTTGATGATCTGACCTTTTATCGAAAATTTTCAGCTTCGGCTCAGCATTTACCATATCAAATAATCATAGATTGCTTCTGTTTCGGATTTTAAAAAATTCCTTTCGATAAGCCGGAAGTTTAGAGGGTCTATTCTGGTACCCCCGGTTGGGTTGGGAGACATCACTTTTCCCGTTGTGCTTGCGGAAAGAAGTGACGTCTCTAACCCAACCGGGGGTACCAGAATAGACCCGTAGATTAGTTATATTAACGTCTGTTGCATCTGTAAACATGTTATGAATTTCCAAGAACGATCATCTGTATTTGTAGAACACTTTTGACGGAACACAGAACAACACCAATACAGAAACCAGAACTGAAACTAGCAAAAACAGTTAAACATACAGTTACAGAGACAACAGTTAAGCACACAGTTCGAGATTAAGAATTGAATAGAACAGATCACAACACTCCTCCCCCTACATAACGTAGTCCTTTAAATAGGATGGACGAATTATGGCTCGTCGAGATGGGCTTTGATGGGATTCATCAGGAGCCTTCTGAACCCAGGAGCTGAGGAGTCTCGATTTCAGCTGGAGGATCACTCGGCTGAATTGGAGTGTTTGAGCTGGACGGTATCGCTGAGGAGGACACAGGAGTAGTTGAATTCTCTTGGGTTTCTGGGGGAAATTGAGGACTTGCCAATGGAGTTTTCCGGCTTCTCATCTGGTCGATGTGACAGCGGACCGATCTACCATCAGGAGTAACATTTTTGTAGGAAAGTGGACCTGTTTTTTCTATAACTGTCCCTGGAATCCAAGTCAGACCTAAAGAATGATTTTTTATGTAAACTGCATCATTTGGTGAAAAAGATCTTAATTGGCCCTTTGATAAGCGCTGGTCGAGCAACTCCTCATTTTTTCTTTTCCGATCTTCAACCAAATTGGGATGTAAGAGGTCTAGAACTGTTCTGAGTCTTCTTTTCATTAGAAGTTCGGCTGGACTGAAACCTGTTGCTGCAGATGGTGTAATGTGTTGGGTAAGCAGAAAACTCGTGAGTCGCCGATTCCAGTCACCTGAAATTATTCTCTTTAATGCATCCTTAGTTGTCTGGACAACCCTTTCCGCCTGTCCATTGCTTGATGGATGATACGGCGCCACAAGAATATGCCGTATGCCTTTTTTCGAAAGGAAGTTCTGAAATTCCTCCGAGGTATACTGGCTACCATTATCGGATGCCACTGAATCTGGTATACCATGAGTTGCAAAAATTTCTCTCATGACCTTTATAGTAGCATTAGAAGTAGCTGAACTCAAACGTTTAACTTCCAACCATTTTGAAAATGAGTCTACAAGCAAGAAAAACATTTGGCCTTGGAAGGGACCAGCAAAATCAATATGTACCCTTGACCATGGCTTTGTAGTAACCTCCCACGGATGAACAGGAGCACGTGGTGGAGCATGTCTAGTTTGTTGACATGGTTCACAGAGACCAACATGGTTTTCGAAATCTTCTTCAATCTTTGGCCACCAAACGTAACAACGAGCAAGTGATTTCATTTTTTCAATTCCTGGATGAGAAATATGGAGTTCATCTAAAACTCTTCCGCGAAGTACTTCTGGTATGACTACTCTGTTTCCCCATAACAAACAATTTTTATGAACAGAAAGTTCATGACGTTTAAGGTAGAAAATTCTACATTCTTTTGCACTTTCAGGCCATCCCTTTAGAACCCAATTCAATACTCGAGATAGTACGGGGTCTCTTAAAGTTGCTTGAGAAATTTCATCTGCTTTTACTGGTGGATTATGCAATTCTTCGAGAAATAACACCTCAGGAGGTGAAGGGATATCTGTTTCTGGAGTCTCTAGAGGAAGACGACTCAGAGCATTAGCATTTTGTATCTTTTTTCCAGGACGGTGAATAATTGTAAAATCATAAGCATTCAGCATCTGAGACCAACGCAACATGCGCGGTGAAAGTATATCAGGAGTAAGCTTCATTTTGTTGAAAAGTCCAAGGAGCGGTTGATGATCTGTAACTAGAGTAAATGTATGCCCGTACAAGAAGTAATGGAATTTTTTAACACCAGCTATGATGCTAAGGGCTTCTTTATCTAGTTGAGAATAATTCCGCTCTGTCGAGGTTAATGTTCTGGAAGCATACGCGATTGGAGCTTCAAGACCATCAGGCACGAGATGACTCAAAACATAACCTACACCATATGGTGATGCATCACATGTTAAAATGAGAGGAAGTTTTTCATTGAAAGGAACTAACACACTATCTGAAGAAAGCAGTTTCTTTACAGCAGCGAATGCTTTTTCATGAGCAGAAGTCCATTTCCATTCTGCGTTCTTTTCTAATAACCGGTGAAGAGGCTCAGCTATAGTAGCTTTGTCTTTTAGGAAACTGTGGTAAAAATTAAGCAGACCCAAAAAAGCTTGAAGCTCGATTTTGTTTTTTGGACGAGGGACTTCATGAATAGTCCTGACTTTGGAATCTGACGGATAGATTCCTGAAGCATCAATTACAAAACCCAAAAATTCTACAGCTTTTGTTTTGAATATACATTTGTTCTTATTAGCTCGTATTCCCGATTCAGACAAAAGTTGTAACACTAGACGTAAATGATTACATAATTGTTCCTCAGTTGCTTCAAAAATAAGGACATCATCAAAATAAGGCAAAACACCTGGAATTCCTTTCAGTAGATCTTCTATAAAATTTTGGAATAAACCAGGAGCAACATTCACACCAAATTGCAAACGATTTACTTTGAATGCTCCCCTGTGCGTTACAATTGTCTGAGCTTCAGCAGAAGCATCATCAACCCTTAACTGCAAATAAGCCTGAGCTAGATCTATTTTTGCAAAGAATTTTCCATCAGCTAAATTGGCCAAAATATGATTGACTGAGGGTATTAGAAATGGATGGTTTTTCATGGCTTTATTAATTGTTACTTTGTAATCAGCACAAAGTCGAATTTCTCCAGATTGTTTGATTACTGGCACTATGGGAGTGCTCCACTTTGGGTTTGAGATGGGTTCTAACACACCTTGATCCAAAAGCTTATCAATAGCAACGTCAACCTTTTTCCTCATTGCAAGCGGAATATTTCTGGCCTTAAGAGATTGGTGGGAATTTAGGATCAATGGGTAAAGAAATTGCTGGACCTTTATATGATCCTAAATCTTCAGAGAAAACATCTTTGAATTCTTCAAGAACAAATTCTATATCAATTTCAGTACGGTAAACGCCTACGAACTTTATTCCTAATGGCTCGAACCATTCCATTCCCACGAGATTTGCACGCGAGCCCTCAGCAATTAATAATCGCAATTTACAATTGAAGTTAGCATAACGCACATTTACATAAATTTGCCCTCGAATATGTATTGGAGATTTTTGATAGTCACATAACCGAAATGTAAGAGGGAAAATTTTGGGTTTCTTATTTGGCCATAAGCGATCTAGTTCGTCTGAAGAAATGATACTGTAATCAGAACCAGAATCAAGTTCCATCATACATTCACCTTCCCCTAACTGAATGGAAACGTTTCGTTTCATTTGTTTACATTTTGAATTCTTCAAGTCACTCAAATTATAGATAGCAGCAGCTTCGTTTACAGATTCGCTTTTCACAGCATGAGTTGATGAATTTTTTTGCATATGCCCTGTACGATTCATCGAATCATTTTTGCGTTTGGCCCTGCAAGCACGCTCAATATGTCCTTTCTTTTTACAAAATCGGCAAATGACATCTCTAAATTTACATGAGGAACGGTCATGATGACCCCCACAGCTGTAACAAATAACATCAGTTGACTGTGCATTTCCGGGTTTAGACTGACTGCTACTCGATTTCTGAAAAGTTCTTCTATTATTGTTACTATGCTGTCGAATCAAATTGGTAGAATTACCGGTATTGAATTTTTGAGAATGAATATGCTTGGCTTGTTCCGCGGCAGATTCGGCTGCAACAGCCCTCGAAAATGCTTCATTGAAAGTAAGAGTTGATTCAGCGAGCAGTCGTCGCTGTAATGCTTCATCCTTAATGACCTTAATACCGCAAACTAATTGATCACGCAACCGTTCTGCGAGCGTAGCGCCGAAATTGCACTCTTCCGCCAATCGGCGTAACTCTGTTACGTAAGAAGAAACAGTTTCGTTATTGTGCTGCAAGCGTTTATGAAATTGGAAACGGCGATAAATTTCCGAAGAAGTGGGTGCGAAATGTTCTTTTAAAACTTTTATTAAATCATCATATGGTTTAGTTGAAGGAGATTCTGGTGCCAATAATGAACGTAGAACACCGAGAGTTTTAATTCCGCACACAGCTAATAATACCGCTCTTTTCTTTTCAGCATTAGTTATTTCATTTGCTTCAAGAAAAAATTTAATTGTTCTGCATAATTATCCCATGAAATAGGATTAGAAACATCGAATTCACCAATTGATCCAATAGTCGACATTATGAACGCTATGAAGTTCTGAGTTCGAAAATGAAAGTTCAGAACGAATAAATAACAGACACAGTTCAGTAGACTGCTTTTCCGGGATGAAACCGTATCCCGTCCTCGTCGCCAATTATGTTGCATCTGTAAACATGTTATGAATTTCCAAGAACGATCATCTGTATTTGTAGAACACTTTTTAATGACGGAACACAGAACAACACCAATACAGAAACCAGAACTGAAACTAGCAAAAACAGTTAAACATACAGTTACAGAGACAACAGTTAAGCACACAGTTCGAGATTAAGAATTGAATAGAACAGATCACAACAACGTCCCATTTTGCACCAGCATGAGGGCTATTTCAGGACTGACCTCGTAATTTTGAACCGTGGTCCGATGACGAGGACAACACTTGAGCCGGCACCCCCTCATCTAAACTTCCGCGCTACACCAAGATAAGCCGGAAGTAGAGTCTTTTTGTCGGTGATATTAAGGAAATGAAATTTTCACATCCTCCTCCGTTTTCTCCTCTAATTTCATAGGGAGTGATCATATGAGGATGAAAGAGAATGCAACTGATGAGAGCTTTCCAATGAGGTGTCACATGAATAGGGCAAAACTACTAAGCAATTGTAGCTATCGAAAAACTTTCAATACAAATGTTGTTTATTATAATGAGGCAATTGAATGATCTGTCTACCTTCAATCTTAAGGGAGCTATTGGGGAAATGAAAATTTTTCCACCACCCCACACCATTTCCATCCCATTTGAGCTGTGTGGCCTATTTGCGGATTCAGCTGAGCTTTTCACTCTCCCTACAACATATCCTTCACAGGTTGAAATCAAACAAAAATTACTCTAGTTATAGTGTTCATAAGATAACACGGGCAAAAAGTTTTAAACAAGGGATTGTGTTAGATTCTAGGGATCATGATCAGAGATGACATGCAGAAATTCTCCAAAAATCATATCACGGGAATCACTGCAATAAGGCAGTAATCCTCTAAGAAATCTACCTGATTATTAGTTGCGTTTCTTCTTGATGACCATTTGTGTCGCAACAACAGCTCTGACAACTATTCGATGCAGATCATATTTCCAATAAACTTTAATTATATAGTTTTCATAGGGTTTGTCAGATATAAATTATCCAAGCTTCCCCCCCCCCACAATCTGATTGAGTCACACAATTTTTGTCTTCAAATCTGTTACTTACTTTCCTCTAGTTCTAAAAGTAGGTACTCAACTATGGCTTGACTTGGGATCAGTGCAATAGAGCTATTGGGAAATTAATAAAGTACAGAAAAGCTTCTATTACTTTAAAATCTTTTCAAACCTGATGGACTTTAAGTGCAAAGTTTCAAATCTAAATCAATGAAATTTCAAAGGTTCAGGTTGAATACTCAAGTAGCTAAGATATTTTATACTAATTTTGTGACATTATATAAGTTCTGAAACACTGTATTTTTTAATATTGTACAAATATCTTTGTGCTCTATTTGGATAGTCTAAACATTAAAAAAAAAATAGTGCGTATAAATTTATGACACAATCAATTTATTTTTTAATTTTAAATTGGTAATTCTGATAACTAAACTTTGAGTTAGACCAATTCTCAGCTTTGATAGAACAAAATTATTAAAATGAGTCAATATTTTTTGGGTAAGCACATTCCTTTTCAATTGGGCTCTAATTATGAGTTTGTGAGCATTAAGACAATACCTTTTACAGTTCGATTCAACTTACTGAGGCCACCATTTCTGCATTCTTCCTTTGTATTGATCAAGTGTTGTGAAAATGCTGTGCAAAACTGATTACTTCCTGTATGGCTGTTCTTGGAGGAAAAATATTAAAAAAGGCTTGAAAGCAGTTGTTTTGAATTTGTTGATACTTCTGATGATTAAGTTTAGTTAGTTATATTAATGTCCCAGTCAGAGCAACACAAAGGGGCTATTTTAGAGACGGACCTCATGAAATTATTAACAGGTATGAGCTGCAGATGAGGGCGTACATGACTGACTCTCTCCTCTCGCCTGTTTGGAGAGGAAATTAGAAAGGAAGGACATTTGAAGCCCCCTATGTATGATTTAACACTGCAACAGGCCCAATACATGGTAGATGCTGGTGGAATCTGAGGTTTTCAAACCTGGGAACCTTTGTACCAGAGGCTGATACCTTACTCTGGTGTTGGGCCTTCTGATGATTAAGTACTTACATGTAGAATATTTTCTAAGGTGAGATTCTTAATCATTAATGTAAGCCATTTAGAAAACGCAGTTAGAGGCTCATTCCTTTTTAGAACTTTTTTAACTAAAAGTAAAATTAATTCCTAGAAAAAAAATCTTTTAGAAAAAATTAGCCAAGAATTTTGGTGAAAAATAATTAAAACAAACTTTAATGATATACATAAAAAAAAGTATAAAATTTAGTAAAATATAAAGATTGCCCATTTTTAAAACATTTAACTCTAATATAAATCAAAGGAAAAAAAAAAAAAAAAAAAAAGATTTCAAAATGATGACACACTTTCACTTCAAAGTCGGCTAATTAGTAGTTTATGCCAGTTAGAAAAGTGTTTAGGAGTTTGGGAATCATGATTTGTTAAGACAAGGAAAAAAAAAAAAAAAAAGAGACAATTCTGAATGCATTTGGGTTTAGCCATGAAGTGAAATATAGACCATGAAGTTCCTATAAATAGGATGCAGGGTATTAAGGTGATAAACTGTGGTTCATTGTGTGTCTGTAAGGCCCTAGCTTCTTTCAGACTTCAATAAAACTCTCAACAAAAATATAAATTCACAACTATGGAAAAGAATCATAATGAATCAAAGGTACAGATACTTGAAATTATATTCTGTCCAATAAGGTACTTGTATCCAACAAGAATACATTAAGGAAGATGATATT
>BGPR01004198.1:47000-117192 GCA_013235015.1 Araneus ventricosus | reverse complement strand
GGGTGAGTTGATGCCCCCCCCCGTGTGGGGAGGGTAGTTCATACATTTGTGAGAGCTTTTAGATTAGATTTTGAGGGCGCCATCTGTTGGCAGGATATAGAACTAAAAACTAAAACCTTGCAAAAAAAATATATTAAACGATATGAAATTAAAATAAAAAAACCACTTTATGCACATTTAATTAAAAATGACTGAATCACACCTTTTTTACAGTAGTATTCGTCACTGGTATTTGTGATTTTTTGATATTGGGTAGAAAATAACAGTTCGTCAAAAAAATATTCGTCATCTCTAATTCAGTGTAGATCCGGATGCCAAGACGGGGATCACGTGATCTTCAACCATTGTTAACATTATGGTGAACAAAATTTGCTCTCTTTGATACATTTAAATACTCTAGCTCCAAAGTAGATTTTCACTTACCCGTAGTTTTTTCTTATACACTTTTTGAAATATATTTTTCATCTCAAGCTCATTAAATAAAGTGATTTTTATTTCATCTGGTAAGTTTTAAACTGTGAAATATCTTCTTTTTCGCCACTAATGATAATATTTTCTCTCTTCAATTATAGTGAGATAATTGACATATGCATTCTGTTCTTTCCTTTGCTATCGAATTAAAGATTCTTAGTTTCATTTTAATTTCGCAATTATTGCAATTCATGTTTCTTTTTTTTACATATTGACTAAGCAAAAGCTGAAAATGAACTTTTATTATTTTCACAGAATTTATTATTTGGAAAATTCTGGAAGTTAACTTTTTTTTATAAATGATATTTTTAACATTTTTCTTGAAACTGTTTTAGGAAATTTAGTTTCTACTTCAGGATTATTTATTTTAGTTTTTCAAATCATCATATTATTCTTTTATTCGATATGTAATAAGACGTTTAGATATTTTACAACTTTCCCATCTGTTAATTTTTTGCTGTTCAGTTTGACCTTGCGCATCATAGAAAATATGGGCAATTTGTAATTTATTTGAGGATACATTTATTTTGTTGTGTACAGTATTTTTCATAAATATAGTTCATTAACCCTCTCACACCGAGCGAGGGGCTCCCGGGCGGTTTAAAAATTTCCCCTTAACAGCCACGAAGGCCGGTCTGAGGCGTTTGACTTCTTTTGAGGGGAGGTGAAGTTCTGAGATCGCTTAGGAGACCCAATTATCCTTGCCAACCGCAGCGCATTTCCGTGCGCCTTAAGGGAAGGTTATAGCAGGGGATGGGGTGGTGGGTTAAATGACCAAGAAGATTGGGAGCGACCAATTCATGTTTTATACTCCCAAAAAGGTCCGGTTTTAAAGGGGATAGAAGAAAAAAAGTCGCCTCGAGATTAAAAAGTTAAAGTATTTTATAAAGTAAGAATGCGAAATTTTTATTAAACCTATTTAATAAATCATAAAATATGCTAAATTTGTGTATAAAAATATTTGTAGGAATGTAGTTTTTTCAGGGCAGGGAATAGATCATCTTATAGAAGGGATGAAAAATTAATGAAAATGTGTCACGTAAGAGGGGGGGGGGCAGCTTTGCCAGTTCCGCCAAGGGCGCAGGATCACCTCGGTACGGCCCTGATGAGATAAGAGATCTGCCTCTGATAAGCTGAAACCCTTATCAACTAAATACCAAAGACACAGCCTTTATTTCCTGTTTAGTTAGGAGCTAGAAAGTTTGTTGCTGAAGTTGGTTTCTGAGAGAAGCATTTTAAGCTAATTTTTAGTGATTTCCTTAAGAGGCAACTCTTCCTTCAACTATTTTTTAGCATACATTCTATTTGTTTTTAAAATGAATTGTTATTGATATTATTTGATTATACACTGAATGTATTATAAACTATCATTAAATTAAATAATATTAATAATTTATGGATAATGAAGGATGGCCCACTTTTGGATCAATGTTTTACCAAATGCTCCAGTAGTGGCCTAGGGCCCAGATAGCACGTAAGTTTGCAGCAAGTTTGATTTTGACTTGATATTAGCTTGTCATAGCAAATTCGACGCGTCAAATTTGAAGCGAACTTGTAGCAAATTCGCCGTGACAACTAGCGCCGCCTTCCTTGCACTGCAAGTTCACCGTGACAAATAGCGCCACCTCCTTTGCAATGCCTATTTGCAAAACAAGCTTGATGCAAAGACAGTACAAAGAGATAATTAACTTTGTCTCTGTTTTAAAAAAAAAACATCCGATTTTTAATAACATCTCCTAGACCGTCCTTCTTTTTATAAATTCAATAAATCAATGATAATTTGTAAAAAAACGAACTTTTTTCATAAAAAGAATTTTGAAACATTTTCCATCTTTTTACTAGAAGATTTTACTTTAAAGAAAACTATATCGCCTTTTTCTTAAGGTTGAAATTTTAACATTTATAAACAAAATTAAACCGAAAAAACAGTCAATGTTTGTTGAAAAATTATAACTTATACATTTTGTCCCATTTTAAAGTAATTACTTTTGAACTCTAATTTCATAATTTATTCTACTAGCAAAACGTGGTTATTAGCGAAAATCGCTCTCTCATTGACTTCAAATCATATTCTGAACTCAAAAAATTAATGAAATCAAAAAAATAGTTTAAAATAAATCGTATACGAATCAAATTGAACGATGTATTAGAGAAATCTATCTTCTCCACTCGTAGCAGAGCTAGCCGTGTGGTATAGACGTCAGGCTACCAAGCGGTAGGTCGCGAGTTCTATCCCGGGTTGTGCTCGTACTCTGTTTTCGCTTTAATTTGCAATGAGTTTGCAGTACAAGTCTGCTGCAAATTTGCTGTAAGTTCGTCCCATGGTGACTTCGAAGCTTGCGTTAACTTGCTGCAAACTTCTTTCACACTTGCCCTCTTGTCGTGACAAATTTGATGTAAGCTTGCAAATTTGCTGCAAATTAAAATTGCTATCTGGTGGGGCTCAGTACTGGAGCACATGCTTTCTCTCAAATACACTGTTTTGTGATGTTTATAAAAAGGTTATATCTTGTAAAATCTTTTTATATAATTGGACTTGCTTCATTTTTTTTTATCAGAACAAGTAGTGGGTCACATGGCCCACTTCTGATACACTAATGGCCCACTACGGAACATTCTGACCAATTACTTAATAAATATTTTATAGTATTGAACAGTGAATTTTCATTTTGGAACAATGGAAAGGAGAGAAAAACATTATTCGGAAGATAACTTAATAGCTGCCATTAATGAGGTAGAAAAGGGACATAGCATTCTCTCAGTTGCTAAAAAATACTATAAATCTACAAAGAACAAAAAGGATTTTTTAATTGTAGAAAACGATTTATTCAACATAAAATATATTTATTATCCATAATGCCCTAACCAGAACTTAAAATTAAAGATCGACAATTAACATATACCTTTAATAAAAAATTGGCTGTTAGAGAAAAAACGTAAATCTCATGCGACTAGAATCTATAAATGAAAGATTTCATCTACATCAAGCCATTTTTATTGTATTTTTATAGTGTATAATGTTAATGTATTGTTATTATTACTAGATAATGATTTTATTCTTTTTTCTTTAACACATTTGGCAAATCTGGATGGCCCACTTTTGGTATGCCCACTACTGGTACTTCAAAAGTTTGCTATGCCCACTTCTGGTGCAGAGGAGTGATCTAATTTTTTAATTTTGAAAAAAAATATATGACAACTATTTTGATATTTCATGTGATTATTATTTTAGAAAAGAGTTTGAACAACTATAAAAAAATATAGATTAGCAAAACTTCTCTAAAGTTTAGATGATAATTGAGGAAATACCCTTAAGTGGCCCACTACTGGAGAATTTACCTTAATTTGTTCCTAACTGATAACTGATGATCAGAGATTTTTTGTTTTTTATTTAAATCAAATGTCTCCAGCAGGAAGTCTTATAAAATTCATAGATCAAGCATATATTTCATGTAAAGATATTTTCAACTCTAAAATGTGCTCAAGTAACATACATAATTAATTATGTTATTTTTTGTTCAGATTTGTCAGGACTATTATTAATATGCCCTCAATCATTCGGTTAAAGAATAGAATATTGTTTATAGGAAGTTTTAGACATGTGATGTTGTGAGAATTAATTGTATTAATCTTAAATTTTAGTGACAAATATATTTTCAAATTTCTATCTTATACCAATTAAATTCAATAGTACTTTAATGAATTACATTATTATTTGTGCTGTTTAAATAGTTATTGATAATATACATCTAAATATTATTAAAAAAACAATTCAGCATTACTGCTGCAGTTTTAATTATTGCATCATACAACGAAAATTTAAAACCTACCTGCTTAATTATATTGGAGTCACAGTAACAAAAGCCAAAGAAAAGATTAGTTAATATAATATAAGCAATTCTATGGGGATTGTCACTAGACTTCTCCAGTGCTTTATTGGTATATTCATCATGACTGAAATCTGAAATTTTTATTACTAGTAGACGACAACAATAGGGCGATTACGCGCCAAGTCAAGTCAGCTGTTAATCATGTGATATATTTGGACCAATGAAAATTCATCTCGGAGACGAAAACGCAGGAAAAGCTGGCATGACTGTTGGGGGTACCAGAATAGACCCGCTGGTCGCGCAACTGGCGTTTGAGAATACCGATGACCGGCTGTTAGTTTTTAACACTTGGTCATTGGTTACGTGAACGGTTGTTTAACCGCCGGTTTGGTGAATAACGGCCTTATTCACCATCCATGGTTAAACCATGATCAGCGGGTAAATGATGGTTCTGCTATAATAATGCGAAAGGTGACCGAAATGCATTGACAAATGTATACTTTATTGGGTTGCTATATTGGCATGGTATCTCAATTTCTCTGTTGTTCGCGATTTTTAAAATTACCCTCAGCCTTCGAGCCAAACGAGTTTCTCGCCAGTTAGGGGATACATCCAGCCGATCATTTCGGTCAGCATTCGCTTGTTCGTGTAAATTCCCTTTTAACCGCTGATCAGGATTTAACCATTGATGGTGAATAAGACCGTAAGGCCGCTACAGTTATAAAAAGCAGTTCTAAAAATCATGAATGAAAATAAAGCAAAAAAAGGCCAAAAATGAATTTAAGGTGAACTGAAAATTCGCAAGGCCAACCACTGTGAAAAAAAGGGCAATATGGCAACCCTGCATCTGACACCTTCTGTAATCGTTTCCCATTCCCCGCCTTCCCCCATTATCGACATTTCGAACGAATCCATTAAACAAAATCCTAAACTATACAGACTCGTAAGATAATTTTCATAGCAGTATAATAGTCAATATATGGTTTCTCAAAATCTGGATTTATTTTGAAGAAAGATATTAAAGAAAAAAAAAAAAAAAACATTCAACCGAATCAATACCAATTACCAATGTACCTGCTAGTGAAAATCTCAACCGCCAGGAGATGTTTGCATTTTAACTTCCAACTGACCGTTAATATGAACTGAACTGATGTCATTATTATTTACATCGTAAATCTCATCAAATTTGGTTTCTCTTCTCAAGATAACGTTGCTTAGACACGCATTTATTACTGATTAAAATCTAGTACATGCTGCAGTTATTGTAAAATGATGTTTTTGAATTTCTTCAAAACCTACGTTTTGATTTGTTTGATTATATAGCGTTATTTTAAGTGCTGATTGATAAAACATGCACGGCGTTACCGCATTATTCCGTTCTGCTATATTTCCAATAAAACATTTGAAGGCATGTATTTTATTCCTTTTTAAAAATTGAAATTTGGTTTGATTTAGAGATTTTTAATTTCATCGTGTTTGAAATTTTCGAATATGCATAATTTTTCTTTATCTTTAGGTTGCTCGGCATTTTTCAGTGAGCCATTCAAAGCAAGCGGAGTTTTTTCGAAATTCTGAAGAAGCTATTCATGATATTTCGGATGGAGCAAAACTTTTAGTTGGAGGTAGTTTTTAATTAAGGGTCATTCCATGTCAAGTGATCCAGAAAAAAAATAATTTGTTGCGTGACCATTTTATAATCAAATGGTTTTTTGTATGTTGATTCCTACATGATTAGTGTGTCCAAAAAGACTAATTTAAATTTTCTATTAAAAGAATATTTTAATTTATCTTTTTCTAAATTCCGATAGCAGCCATTTTTGTTTCACAAAACATGCTGATTTTTGCGTTTGTAGGGGTTTGCGTTAACTTATATTACTCGGAACTGGTGAACCCGAGGTTGATGAAACAAAAACTAGTTTATTATCTCCAGTACACATTTAAGGAAAATTGTATCCCAAATAGCAAAAATCAGCTTAAAAGTTTGACTTTAAAAATGACAATTTTTCAATTTTTGAAGGCATATAATTCCTAAAAGGAATCTATTCTCCACATTACTTTTGTGGGAATGTGTAGCTACCTTAATGCACTGTATTTACAAAAAATTTCAACCCTGAGATTTGCTTGTTTTAAGAGTTATGGGCGTTCAAAATCTGAAAATTTCAAAAAAATCCAAATTTTGACACCTTATATCTTTGTTGGGGCAAAGTTTAAAAATCTGAAATTTTTACAGATACACCCTCTGTAGCGTATTATACTGCTGTAAAAATATCATGTTTGATATTTATCTACATGTCAAGTTAGAGGACTTTACAAAATCCCATAAAATGTATTTTTTGCCGAAAATGAAGGAGCATTAATTTGACCAAATATTATTTTTATCATCAATAAATTATAATATGACCTCAAGTAATATTTGTAATTAAAATTACAATTCAAATTAATAAATTAATGCAAACTGTCAAATTAATTCTTTTGTAAATATAGTACATTAAGGTACACATCCCCACTAAAGTAATATGGAGAATAGATTCCTTTTGGGAATTATATGCTTTCAAAAATTGAAAATTTGTCATTTTTAAAGTCAGACTTCTAAGCTGATTTTTGCTATTTGGGATAAATTTTTCCTTAAATGTGTACTAGAGATAATAAAGGCTGTATCTTCCTGAATAAACTGATTTTTGTTTCATCAACCTCAGGCTCACCAGTTCCGAGTAATATAAGTTAACACAAACCCCTACAAATGCAAAAATCAGCATGTTTTGTAAAACAAAAATGGCTGCCATCGGAATTCAGAAAAAGATAAAAAAATTAAAATTGGTCTTTTTGGACTCTCTAATTATGTAGGGATCAACATACAAAAAAATCATTTGATTATAAAATGGTCAAGCAATCAGCTCTGGATCACTTGACATGGAATGAGCCTTAAATATTCTATTTCCTTTTTCAAATTGCCAGTTACCCCTTTATAAAAAAGAGGGCCTTAGTTATTTCATTATTAAAGCTATAAATTTAATTTTTGTTTATTAATTAAATTGTTGTACTCCATACTTTCAAAAATATTGTCTTTTGCACCTAAAATTCACTATGCATTTAGATGGCCATCTCTTGTACAAGTATGAAAGTCACATTTAAGTAACTAGGTTCTGGATTTTATTTGGGAGGGGACACATGAAGCCTAGCTAATGGTTCTTTTACCAATAATGAAATGCACCTTTTTGTGAGACTGCGTATAACGGGCTTAGTTTTGTATGGTCCAACACCTGCATTGTTATTTACAACTAGCCGCCTTCGGCGACCAGCTTGTTCGCCGGGAATGTAATTTCAATTGAATCTTGAATAATTTTATATTCATGTTTCCCTTAATTAGGTAATCAGATCATAGTAGATATTTAACCCATGTTCTTTTTGTGGCCCTGCACCTGTTTTGTTTATTGTCTATATAAATGTTCCTAATAGAGTGAAATAATTGGCCATGTAACATCTAATTCCAAGTTGTAAGTGCCAACTTCACTTTCTTATTCCTCTTGCAAAATATTCATTTGATTTCAGCATTAAAATGTGCACCACATTTTATGGTGAGCAGCATATTTGCTGAATTAAAACATGCTGAAAATAGAATGAAAACATAGCAGCCATAATCATTCAGCTAATTGGATACATTTCTTCATATACCTAATATCTCAGAGAGCTTGGTTTACAGATTCCACAAACATTCTTATGAAATAAAATATGAAGACAAAATTTATTAGGTTATTACCTTAGCTTTCACAATGCAAGAGAAACATGCAATTAAATATTTGTTTAAACAATGAAAATGGTTTGAATTTCATTGCAACAATGAAAAGTATTGTTGAAAATTATGCCAAAAATATTTTTAAAAGGTTATTAAAATTGGAGAAAAAATTGTATGGCAACTTAATTGATATCATTGGAAAGGTAATTTTTTGCTCTTTCAGATGGCGTAAAAAAGATTTTTATGCTGTAGTATTTTCGGGAGTTGTAAGGAAAATGCCAAAAATTTACCTTTCTCTCGGGCAGTTGCAATAGTACCATATGTCATGTTGCTGTTGTGTCTATCATAAGCCAAAATAATGGGGTTTTTTTCTATATTTTGCATGACTTAAAAAGTGTTTCATCCAAGATTCAAAGACTGATCCAACATTGCATCCATCCAGATTCGGTGACTGCATAGAGTCTATCAGGTGATGCATTTTTTGTCCATGTCTCATACAGATGTGCATATATGCATATGCCACCTGTTTCTCAAAAAATAACACCTAAGATGTTAATCATTATATAGGTATTCTCCAACAGCTAAGCCTAACACTATGTTCATTTGTCCCCGCTTAACTTAAACTGCTCTTAAATAAAAAATAAAATGAATACAAGTTACCTAGATATAGAATTATGTTCCTTAGGAATTAGAGTACACAATGTATCATCAAATTTTCAAGAACCTTGAATGACAAAAATGGTAGAGTAATGTAAAATTTAAGGTTCCACAGACAGTGTCAAACATAAAATCAGAAGTATGACTAATTCATAGTAAAAAAATGTTGCCAAATCAAAAAATTTAGTTAAAAAATATTGCTTATGACGCATGTTGATGCACCAACTGTGTTTGGTGTCTTGGCCAAATGTTTGTAGCCAAAGGTTGTAAACTTTTTGTCTGAAGCATTTAGGATCTGATGGCGTAATGACGCCTGTGAGCAAAGAGCTCACTGTTTTATGTTATATCCCTGAATAAACAGAATTAATGAAATATTTGTATAAAGAAGATTGGTACATTGTCTGTAGATCTGTAAAGATACCTGTGATCAAAGGGCTCACTGTTTTATGCTAGATTCATGACTAATCGGATTGGTCTGTTTAAACAATGCAAAAGACCTAAAAAATAAATGATCAGAATGCTAATAAAATAATAAATTTGACAACTACTGTCCTTTTTCTGTAGATTGTTCATTTTAC
The DNA here is from genome assembly GCA_013235015.1 of Araneus ventricosus. Taxonomy (NCBI): domain Eukaryota; kingdom Metazoa; phylum Arthropoda; class Arachnida; order Araneae; family Araneidae; genus Araneus; species Araneus ventricosus. The sequence goes on along the minus strand of BGPR01004198.1, from coordinate 107,923 downwards.
TCACCCTACCTTGGAAATATTTTCCATCCAGGTTTAAAAACACTTAAAAATTGGGAAATGAAGTTATTTTCATGTTTGGAAGTATTCATCAGTGAAAGAAATTATTTTCACTTATAGAAAGAAATAAGTTTCCTGTCAATTCAACGATACCGACATTCATCTCGGGTCAGTTTTGAAAGTAATCACTGCGAATAGGATATCCCCCAAAGATTAGAAAGATGACAACAGAGAAGGGATGCCTAGTAAGATTACATGAACTTTACCATTATCCTTTTTCTCTTTTCCCCCCCATTATTTTTAAATAAACCTATGGTTCTATTAAAAATTAAAGTTTTTGTTTTTTATGGCCAACTCAAACTTAAGACTTTATTTATTTGGCCCGTTCCAGTATTTGAGTTTGGCACCCTTGGTCTAGCTAAAATTTCTTAGTGATGGCTCAAGGCATCATTTACAAATATTAATTTCATAATGGATATTAAATTAGAAGAATTAGAATTTGCATTTTGCTCATTTGTATTTTCAGCTATTTGTAATCTTTCTCATGCATTAGGCCTATATCATTCAATGAGCATTATTTCTTTTGTCCAGATCTGTGTTATGATTTCTTGCATGTCACATAGAGTGGCAGGGAACAGCATTAAAGAGTATCCAAAAGGGGAATAAAAACCCACCTATCACCTTTCAATAAATCTTTAATTTTGTATTCTCAATTCAATGATAACTTGATGTAGTTGTTTCCAATCAGGTTCTTATCTGGATAAAGATAAGACATGAAACATCGGGTGGTCAAGAAGTAGATATTTCTCTCTCTTCTTCTTGATCACCCGATGTTTCATGTCTTATCTTGAGAATAGGATCTCTTTTTAGATATTCCATTCTGTTCTTGTGTCTATGTTAAAAATTTTTTAAAACTTTGGCAATTTTCCTTACTTCCAAAAATATTATAGCTGAAAAATCATTTTTAAGCCATCTGAAAGTGCAAAAAATGACTTTTTCAATAATATCAATTAAGTTGCCATACAATTTTTCTCTAATTTTAATAACGTTTGAAAAATATTTTGGCATAATTTACAACGCTTTCCATTGTTGCAATGCAATTCAAACCATTTTTATTGTTTAAAAAAAATATTTAATTGCATGTTTCTCCTTCATCGTTGAAAGCTAAAAAATCATTTTGTCTTCATATTTTATTTCATCAGAATTTTTGTGGATTCTGTAAACCAATCTCTCCTAGATATTAGGTATATGAAGAAATATACCCAGTAAGCTGAATGATTATGGCTGCTATGTTTTCATTCTTTTTTCAGCATATTTTAATTCGGCAAACATGCCACTGGCCATAAAATTTATTTATTTAAAGAAAAGCACACTACAGAGAACTCCATTTACAGAGTGCCATAAGCAACAAACACACAAAGAACAAAAGCATTTGCACATTTTAATATTGAAATCAAATGCATATTTTGCAAGAGGGGTAAGAAAGTGAAGATGGCACTGACAACTTGCAATTAAATGTTGCATGATATGGTCAATTATTTAACTCCATTAGGGGCATTTATGTAGACAATGAACAGAACAGGTGCAGGGCCACTAAAAGAACATGAGTTAAATATCTACTATGATCTGCTTACCTTATTAAGGGAAACATGAATATAAAATTATTCAAGATTCAATTGAAATTAAATTCCCGGCAAACAAGCTGGCCGCGAAGGCGGCTAGCTGTAAATAACAATGCAGGTGCTAGACCATACAAAACTAAGCCCATTATAAGCATTCTCGCAAAAAAAGTACATCTCATTATTGATCAAAGAACCATTAGCTAGGCTTCATGTGCCCCTTCCCCAATAAAATCCAGAACCTTTTGTTGCTCATTTTTGCTGATTGTTACAAAAATGTTGTTAGATTTAACAACTCTTGAAAATGCTACATATATATACTTGAGTACTTATATATATATAACATGTATACAGGGTGAACCAAAAGTCTTGCCCTGATTATAAATATTTATTGTGATCGAACTATTATAATTAGACATATGTTTGCTTGGATACATTGTAAGTACTGTTATAAATTTTTTTATAAGACCATTTACCTCAGTAAATTTCAACATGTGCCCCCTTGGTAGCTTGGAGAATGTCCATTCCACGGAGAAGCAGTATTCCAGTTCCCACCCAGTGTTCTTTAATATGTCTTTTGTTACAGTACACACAGCAGCTTGCATCCTAGCCTTCAGTTCTTCGACGTCAGCAATTGGTGCGGCAAAGACTGTGTCCTTGATATAGCCCCAAAAGAAAAAATCAAGAGCAGTAATATCTGGAGAGCTCAGAGGCCAGGGTGTTGGTCCATCCCTTCCAATCCACCAATTCGGAAATGTTTCGTCTAGGAAATCACGTACTAAGGAACCCCAGTGTGGGGGTGCTCCATCTTGCTGAAACTTATCCATGGTTGAAATTCTTCTAACTGCTGTGCAATGAGCAGTTGCAATAAATCTAAATAAACATTAGCGGTAATGCTTTTTTCCGTGAAAAAAATGGCCCAATAACCTTGTTATGTATGAGACCGCTCTAAACATTAACTTTAGGGCTATCTCGCTGTAATGGATTTCTGTTCAATCGACAACATTTCGGCTGGAAATGATGTCTTCCTTACAAATGTTCCCCTGAGTCACTCTTGAAGGAACACTCACACCATTTATTGCATAAAAAAACTACTAAAACTGACCTATCCGATGGATACAATTGTTATATTAAACGGTTATTTTGTAATGAATTTTTATAATCAGAGCAAAACTTTTGGTTCACCCTGTATATAAATGCTGTATTTACTCTCAAGTGCATATATATACTTGAGTAAATGCAGCATTTGATAATGTCTGTGATGTTTTGATTTTTCTTTTAACTTAAATTTTAACCAAACAATATGTTTCAATATAAACTTATGTATACATATATCAGAAGGTGAAAAAAATCCTTTTCAGTGATACCTTACTTATTGCAGTAGACTTTGTATTAATTGAGAAAAGGGAAAATATATGTAGAAAATAATGTACAGGATTTAAGTGAGAATTTCCATTAATAGTTGACAATTTAAGAAAAGAATGGGCTGTAAACTCCAAGTACAATATCCATTGACAATCCATCCATCCACAATGATTTGTAAAATGACACTTTAAATTGTTTGTTTGAATAGATATATCCTTTCAAAGTTGGGATATTTTTTTTAATCACCCTATATAATTAAAAAAAATTAATTGTTTGTTTGAGATTGGAAAACTGTTACCTCTGCCATTAAAGCTCATCCTTATCAAATTATATCATTAAAACTTTTCATATGAATAGCATTACAGTTTTGCTTACAGAAATAGATCTTAAAAAACCAATAGTGTGATATCAGTTTAACTGGAACTATCAATGTAATATTTTGATTGCTGATTGTATTTTTTATTGTTACACCGAATATTGTCTGTCACTTGAAAGAAAAAAAGGCACAAATGATGACACAGCTTCTTTGGATTAAAATAATTTAATTTACAGCCAATTATTTACAGTAAACAGCCTCAAATTCAAGTATGTGAAGAAATATGCTTATATAACTCAATCACAATAGAGCATGAACTATAAAAAAGATTGTAGAGCTCATTAGGCTTTACAATGTTGGATGGCTTGAACAACTCTGAAACTGAACTTTATAGCCTATGTGCCTTTTATAGTCTGGCGAGGTGAAGAATCAAACTTTCTAGAAGTTTTCTTGTATCTTGAGAACCAAGCTTCGCCGACCCTTGAGACCTCATGCTTACCAAGCAAGCATTTTATGACTAATTCGGTTGCCATGTCCCAAAATCACTGCAACAATATGTTTTTAGTTTGCTTAAAATAAATATTGCAATTTTTTTTCTATTAATAAAACACTTTTTGAAATGAAAGGTTGAAAACATAATTGTTTGTGTATGTATATGTGGATTTCTTTTCATAACCTTTTAATATCCATACTGAGAAAATATGACATTTTTATAATGATGGAGATTGGAACTAGTTTGTTGTAGAATGGAAAAAAAAAAACTTTTGATTTTTTGAAACTTACTTATTTTGTTATGTTTGCTGAGAACTTACCTCCATATTTTTTGTTATGCAATATTAACTGTATCACATGTATCTTTATTTCAAAGTGTCCCATTTGCATTTGTATTTTTACATTATAAATTAATTACTATATATTGAATTTATTCATTATTAATCTAATTATATAATGAATCAAGAACTTCTTCGCATTGATAGTGAAATTGATTAATCACTATTGATTAATAAAATTTTAGTTTTTTATCTGTTTATGTTCTGAGATATTCCTACTCTTGAGTTGCATAACCTTACAGATGTTAAAAAAATCTTTAAGTTTTCTTTTATGTATTCTATGAAACATGTCTTTTTAAAGAAAAACCTTCCATATTAAGTTTTTAGTTTTCTTGAATTGAACTGTTTTTTTATTTTTTTCTCCATAAACCTGCAGGTTTTGGATTATGCGGAATTCCAGAAAATCTTATTGCAGCTCTTGTTAAAAGAGGACAGAAAGATTTAACAGTTGTCAGCAATAATGCTGGTGTTGACAATTTTGGACTAGGCTTACTACTTCAAAGCAGACAGGTTTGTTAGTTATATTTTTTTTTCTCCATAGGTTTCATGCATTTTGAGTGTTTCTTCCCCTCAACCTTTGCTCATTATTTATAGATGCTACTTGTAATACATTATCAAGAATTTTTGGGATTTTCTTTATTAGATATATTAAATTTTTATGGCAAGGAGATAATGTAAGCAGAAGAAGAAAAAAATTCTTAAAGTAATGGATATATAGGAAAGACAGCCAGTTATAAAGTTAGTTTTATTTCAATCAGTTAGATTATCATTCTATTTTGAAATTATAAAAGGTTATTTTGAAAAAGAATTTACAGTTTTAAACACTTGATCAGATGACACCTGAACCAGCACCTTCTTCACCAGATTTCCAGACCAGCTAGCTATAAAAAGTTTAAAAAATCCATGAAGATATTTCTAAGTAACTTTTGCTTGATTTCATATCTCCCTATTTGAAAAAAAATATGTATAGTTTTTGTATGAAATCTAAGCAATTTTTCCCCCTCTAATTAAGCCACATAGTTGTATTTATTTTATTTTAATGATTTGTGTAATGCTTTATTTACCAAAATATTGGTCTTAATTTTTTGTTAATAACAATACTTCTCCCTTTTATTTATATAGATAAAACGTATGATTGCATCTTATGTTGGTGAAAATGCTGAATTTGAGAGACAGTACTTAACTGGTGAATTGGAATTAGAATTTTCTCCCCAGGTAAATATTGAGTATATTAAAAGAAGAATAATATTAGTTGAGATCTTAAAATAAATTTGTTGTGTCCTATTAGAGATATATGTATGTGATGATTATGCTCTATTTTTGAATTTCCTTCATATGCTATTGATAAATTCAGAGGAATTTTCAGTTAATTGGAAGCTTTATACTTTTCAGAGAGTTTTAAGCTATTTCTACCCACACTACTCTTCTATGTTATGCGCCAGCTATTTAGAACTTTTTCAAATTTTGTTCCTTTCATGCCATATTGCTAGAGTAGAACTTTTTCAAAATCAATATGATAATCAATTTTCGTGTACATTTTAATTCTGGGATTTTTCCAAAAAGTGCTATAATGCTCTAGAATTGAGAAATAACTAGTGAATTCTTCCACAAGCCCAGCACTTTGTTGAAAGCTGTGTGGTTTTAACAGAATGGATCATCTCGAAGCTACAGAGAAAAAAGAATAAATTAAAATAATAAAAAGAAACCTCTCTGAATAGATAAAATGCTATAAATATTGATACTTTTTCAGAATTCTGGCAGAAATCTCAAATCTTTTTGCCTGTTGGTTGAGGGACAATTTTCCCTTGTTTTCCATCAGTAATTATTCTGCATATGTGTAGAAAATATATGGGCTAGAATTTTCATATCTTCCAGAGTCAATTTTATTTGCATGTGGTCTAGAAACCAAATCAGTTTATGGGCTTATACTTTCCAAAATCATTATTCATTTCCTGTGTAAAAAAACATTGTATTCTAAATTTTTTTAAAAAAAAAGATTATTTTTGCTACCTACTATCTAGTACTTGAAACAAGAAGATGAATTGATAATTTTCATGTTTAATCCTTCTTGCTAACTTTACAAATAGGCCTTTTAGCCTTGTCAAAAATACATGCAATATGTACATTTTCAGTGTGTAAAAATATATTACTCCTTTTTCTGCTTTCTCATATCATCAAATTTGAACTAGTTTTTCTTCTAGCTGTATTCTAAGATTTAGGTCATCATCCGATAGATACATTTCCAATTTTGATTTTAAAAAATCAGTTACGAGGTTGTTGTCTTTTGCAGCCTATCGTGCATTGGAAAATTTTGCATTGTAACCTCGATAATTGATATAAAAACACTGCTGAAAGTAAAAGTTTGCTTTACATTCTATTATTTCTAAAATCAACTTGAATTGTTGGGCTTATAAAATAAAATATCAACTGTGGAATTTCTTTGATGATTGCGATTCGTATATAGTTAGAATTCCAAATTTTTTACTTTCTCTGATCCAGAATTTCTAGATTTGAGAAATATAGATTTATTATCTATTACAAATTGTGTTTTAGAACAAATATATTATTTAGAGATCAGTTATATGAGCAATATTATGCCAGAATATAGAAGACCCTTTGATATTGTTAGCCTATATGCTAAGCGTTTTGTTTAATATATTTTCTGTTCAAATAAAAATGCTATTGAAGTTTTTGTTTGAGAATATCTTTCAAGATCCTATTGGTGAGCATTTTAAGGATAATTTAGTGAATAGTTGGACATTTTACTGAAATTATTTAAATTCCATGAAACTTTTTCTTTATGTTTGCAATTGTTCATCTCCAACAGCTCTTAATATGCACACTTTAGTTTCTAATCTAATACTTGAAGTGATGAGTGGAAAACTATTATCTGCATCAAAATTTCCTGCTGATTGTAATGAACTTTCAGTCGTTAGCAAAGAAAATCATAAACAAAATGTTTTAAAAAACTTAAACCCCCATGAAAAGAATGCTAAACTTAGTGCCTGTTTTCCCCCTCCTCCTTCATATTTAAAGATAAAAAATGTAAGTAACTTTAACAAATAGTATAGTGAATCATGAATTAATTTTTAATAAATTTTTAAAGATTTTTTTCTTTGCTAATGAAATTGTTCTAAATGTTTTTGAATTCATACATTTATTTGTGTCATTTTATTATTCTGAATTTGTTGACACTATGCTGGATCTTTTACTCCATGGTAATTTTTTGGAAGTTTGAAATAGGAGTACAACCACCTCTGATGTATAATATAACCTCCCTTTTAATTTCTTGGGGATTCTGTTTTATTATTTTTGTTTTACTACCACTGTATTACATTCTACTTCATTATCACCAGGGAACTTTGGCTGAAAGGATAAGAGCTGGAGGAGCAGGCATTCCTGCCTTTTACACATCAACAGCATATGGGACCCTTGTTCAAGAAGGTGGGGCCCCAGTTAAATACAACCCTGATGGCAGTATAGCATTGGCAAGCGAGTCCAAAGAGGTAAATATAAATTGAAGTACAATATATTTTCAATTAACCACCTTCAGTGACCAATTGGTTTTCCTATCATATTAATAGTATTAATTTGGTTATGTCAACCAACTTCAAAGTTTGCACCTTATTTAATTTTTGGTCAGATGAAGGCATTAATTGCTGTAATAGACAAAGAAATAAATTGGAAAATGTAGAAAAAAAGTTTCGAAACATGTCATTGTTCTTTTAAGTGATATTGGCCGTCTTTAAAACAGTTAAATATTATGCTTGCCTGGTGTATGAACTAAACACGAATTCCAATCTATTATTAAACCTGAATTATTTGTATTATTAATTTTATTTGTCAAAGTTTATCTATACATCCTTATAATACATTTATTTTAGGTTAGGCAAATTAATGGACGAGACTATATTTTAGAAGAAGCTATTACTGGTGATTTTGCTTTAGTTAAAGCTTGGAAAGCTGACAAGTTTGGGAACTTAATTTTTCGGTAATATATTTTTCATTTAGTTACTCTCCTAGCTAAATTTTGTACGTTACTTATATTATTATTCTTTTCCTTGCAGAAAATCAACTCCAAACTTTAATGTTCCGATGTGCAAAGCAGGAAAAATCACTATTGCAGAAGTGAGTTTTTTTTTTTTTAATACTTTATTAATATTGTGTTAAAATATTCTGGTCAATTAACAGATCTTAGAATTTTAACTTACTGTTTATTGTACTTCTAAGCACCAAAAATACTTTGTATTTGATTTGAAAAAAATATTAATTCTTTTTTGTATGCAATCTAAACTTAACAATTCAGCATATGCTTCAGAAAAATTGTTTACTCCTCTCTCCTCATCAGGCTGTGGTGACCCAGTGGCAGAGTCATGGCTTTGCAACTAGAGGGTTGTGGGTTTAAGACCCTGTTCCTCCAAAAATCCATTATATACACAAGCCTACTGCATGTTAAATATGTTTGGGGTCAAATATCCTCCTGCTGGTATGGTGTGGAAGTTTGAAGAGGGAATTCCAGCTTTAGTGGCATACCTGTCATTTGACCATGGTTCAAAATTATTAGGTCTCTCCCAAATTACTCCTTTTGTAATTAAAAAACAAGACATTAATCTAATTAAACTAAAGGAAATAAATTTTTCCATGGTCATTTATAAATATGTTTAATGGCTCAAGGTTAGATAGGAAAAGAGAAAGACCCTTGACTTGTTTATTATGGAAAACTAAAAAAATCACCCATCATGGTTTGACGGGTGCAAATTGCCTCTTCATTGGAGAGATTTCTCGTCAAATTTGGCATGTTTAAATAGATATATATGCAAGAGAAGTGTTTGACACTGATTGAAAACAAATAAAATAAGCATATGTTTTATGACTGGAAATATTTTTTTTTTAATTTACATATTTCTTTATTCAAAAAACCTCTTGGTAAACAACATTCTGTGTGAAGTATTTTTCGTTGTTTAATAATTTTATTATAATTCAATAACCATGAAATTCTCAGTTTGTCAAACGTAAGTTAAAATTTCAAAGGAATTCTTTTTCGAAATTCTAATCAAAACAAAGCACTTCTCTGCTTGTCGAATGTTGCCAAAAAATGTTATCAAATTATATCATCATGATTGCAATAAATAATCAGATGCATCATGGCGTCCAAACTATATCGCGCTCATGATATATACCACTGGCGTAATTTACTACTTTCTATCCAAAAATGGAAATTAATTTGAATTATATGATTAATATGTAATTTAAAATTTCTTGGGAACTACTGATCATAGCGAGATAAATTTTATATCAATCAATAGAAAATTTTATTTTGCTATTTTAGAGCTATTAAATTTGAAATTAGAACGGCAATTACTCTTTTAAGTTTAAAATGACAAATTTAGGTTCTCTTAACAATGAAATAATGCTGTTTAACGTCTTGCAGTGCTATGGCATGAGTTTTATTGTTGGTGACATCAGAGCGTTACCGAGAGACAGATCTGGGCTATTATATTAATTTTTTCATATTAAACAAGTCAAGGGTCATTCATTATTTTCGTATTACAAATGAATATCATTAATGCATTAAATTAAAGTTGTAAATGTGTCTAATGTTCTAAATATGTTGATTATGGTTTTTTAAATTTGCATTGCTGTATTTTTAATTTGAAGTGCCAACTGTACACTTTAAATACAGTGGTACCTCGAGATACGAGTGCCCTGACATACGAGTTATTTGAGATACGAGCGCTGTCGAGCAGCGAAGTTTTGTTTTGAAATACGAGCGACATTTGAGATACGAGGAACGGTACGGTGTATGTACACTTTATAAAACCAGTTTTTTTTCTTTATATTCTCTTTTATTATGTTTTTATATAATATTTGTCATTTATAAATACATTTTTCTTATTCAAAAACACGTAACAAAAACAGTTAGGGGTAGCATTTTTGGGGCTGGAACGGATTAACATAATGGCATTTCAATTAATTTCAATGGGGAAAATTGCTTTGAGATACGAGCAAATTGACATACGAGCAAGGTTACGGAACGAATTAAACTCGTATCTCGAGGTATCACTGTACTGACAAAAGTTTGCTTATTTATTTGTGTACTCATACATTTGATTTCATGATGAATACATTGTTTATTGTCAGGTTTAAAATATATTTAGATGCATAATACTATTATTGTATTATAAAAAGTTCTTCCCAATGGTAATTTTGAATATTGTGTTTATTTAATCAAATCTTCTGCATGGAACAAACTTTTGGTTCTCTATATTGCTTTAATGGGAATTTATAAACTAAAAAAAAGTTACTACGTTCTAGGTTGAAGAAATTGTGGAAATAGGTGAAATCCCTCCTGAGAATGTGCATGTTCCTAGTGTATATGTTCAAAGAGTCTTACTTGGTGAAAAATATGAAAAAAGAGTTGAAGTATGATTTTTTTAAATCATAATCTGTTCTTTTTCAAAGAAAAAGGAATATTATTTATTATTTTGATGACCTGTTATTTGTTTGCTTATGTTTGTAATATTGTAGTAGATGTTTTTTAAGAAAAAAGTAGTCATTCCAAAACATAAAGTTTTATTGTATTCTTGAACTTGTTTTTAAAATTGGTGAAATATAATGAAAGATTAGATTAATTTTTCCACCTGTTCCATCCTATGATCATTTTGGGAATGTTGTGTGAAAAGCAACACAAATCTACTGAAAGTCAAATCATAGAAAGATAGCACGAAATTATTGGCTGGAATTTTTTTTTTTAAGAAATTGCTGACCTGGTATTTTGAAGGGGCCTGTGAAGCTTATTGGGAAAATGAAAGTTATAGTAATTATAATTTGAAAGGTGTAATTGAAAGGATTTATTACACACCACACATATATATATATTTAAGTGCTAATGTTATGAAATTAAGCAATTGAAAATTTAATTTATTGTGTAACTGAAAATTTAAGAAAAAGAGTTTTTTTTTTTTTTTAATACAAAACTCTTTTCTTAACTATTTTTGTTAACAAATATTAAATAGTCTGCAAGAAAAACCCAAATATCCTCCCTCTTTCTCTAAGATCCCAAAAAGATGTTTTAACTCTCAGCTTAAAAACCTCTGTTAGATAATGATTTGAAGAAATTCATTCCTGATCATTTTCAACTTTCTTTTTTAGAGCTGGGGAAAAATAAAAAAACAAAATTGATAATTAAATTAAAATAAAGTTCCAAATGATAAAACTACTAATGAATTGTATACTTTGTATTGTCTGAAATCATATTTGGAAACTTAATTAGTTTTATTATTAATAAGTATTTTGTTTATTGATGCATTTGAAATGAAGTATATATATATTTGCAGAGATTGAAGTTTCACAAAAAAGAGGGAAATGGTGCCAAAACTCCAGCTGAAAAAATGAGGGAAAAAATTGTCCGAAGAGCAGCTTTAGAATTTCGAGATGGCATGTATGGTATCCTTTAAATTAAATTTGTTAAATACTTATTGAATCTTCAAAATTCTTTTATGACAAATTAGATTCTTAACTTGTGTACAGCAAATCTTGGTATTGGTATGCCTGTGTTAGCAAGTAACCACATACCTCCTGGAATGACAGTTCATCTGCATTGTGAGAATGGTGTCTTGGGCCTAGTAAGTTTGGAATAATATTGTTTTTATTATTAATTTTAGTCATTTGAAATTTTATTTAATTATATTTCTTGATTGAGAATTGTAATGAAAATTCTTTCTTGCCTTGAAATCAAATCCTTTTGTATATTTATTTTTTGCTTTAAATAAATAAATAGGACTTTTGTTGTATAAACTTTTTTTTTTGTCAGTAGTTGATAGTTAGATGATTGAAAAGGGATGTTAGCTTCTAAGAAAACGAAATTTGATTTTTAAAATATTGAAAGGAAAATCAAATTTCTAGAAGTTTTGACAGAATTCTACATCTAAATTTTGAATTTTTAATGTAAATGTTTTTTTAAATTCCAGATCTTAAATTTTATACTTCTCAGGAGATAATTTTTATTATAGGACTGAATTATTAACTACTTGTTTCACTGTATTGGCAAAGATTTTGACTATTTTATTCTGCTTAATAATTTTTTAATAGTGTATGTGAATTGAAACATGTGCTTTAAAAAATTTTATTCATTTATATATTTTGTGATTTAATAATTTTTTGAAATATTTGTACTGTATGGATCATTAATCATTAAAACTTTAAAAAAGAGCAAATGATCATAAAAACAATTGCTCGATTGGGATGAGGAATGTTTGATTTTTTTTATAACCAATGAGTGTTGTTCCAGAAGGCACCAATAAAGGGCACTGAAGCGAAATTTTAAAGCAGATTTATGTAAATCAGACTTTTATTTAAGTACCTGGATGCACTCAAATTCTTCATTTGATACCAACAGCATGGGACCTTAGCTAGGTGAAGTAGTGTGTCTTAAGCTCTTCTACATGAACTCTTTTAAAACAACTCTTGCATCGTAAAAGGACTCAAGGTGAGAAAAGCTCATTTCATGTCCTGAAATAATGAAACTTGTCCAATGCTGCAAAAAAACAACTCGCTTGGAGAAAGGTCTGCATAGTGGCAGGCCATGCTTGACAGAGGGGTGCATCACTGCTTTGCAACGTGTTATAGAGAATATGGTAGTCGAGTCATCAACAGAGAGTAGCAGTGAAGCTGGAAAGTTATTACAATTGTTTGAATTATTGATTCAATCTGTACAAGTTGCATTTACTTCATCAGTTATTACATCCAGATATCACTGATAGGGAATCGTACCTTGTGGGCTCTGTCAGAAATTGGAACAAGAACCAGAATCAAGCTTCTGCATTCCACCCCATGCGACTGTTTGGTGTGGTTTCATGGCTTTTTTCATTGGCGGCTCGTTCTTCTTTAAATAATGTTGCCCAATATATGTCTGGAAAATATGCACAGTGACTGGTGAAAGGTATTTCATTTATTTGTGATAATGCATATTACATTCTCACTTTCCAGGGAAGAGATGTGCTTTCTGCAGTAACCTTCAAGCAGGATGGTGCCCTGTCTCGCATTGCAAGCTCAGTGAAAGCATACCTTTTGGATACTTTTAGTGAAGACGAATGAAAAGTCAAGGCTTTGAGATCAAGTGGCCACCACAAGCACCAGGCTTGACTGTAATACATTTTTGGGGGTTATTTAAATTCCCTTGTATACCAGTCCTCCCCTACCATATTGGCAGAACTCAAAAATGCCATTCAACAGGCCATAAGTTTAATAATAGTAGATGCACCCAGCCAGCTGTCACAGGTGTTGTGACTCTCCTTAATTGTGCCATTTCATTTAATGGAGGTCATGCTGAGCACTTATTGCTTAAATAAATCACCTAAAGCAAAGTGAGCCCGTTATTGTTTTCCAGCACCCTCTTTTGGAGTTTCAACATTTTTTTTTATATATATGGAGAAAAAGTTCAATTACTCTCTGAGGCCATTTGTACAAACTACAATTTATTTAGGAATATTTCTTCCTTTTTAATGCAATTATAAAGTTTTGATGAATTTGTGATCCACCCTGTAGTTTGCACTGGATAATCATGTTTTGGTTTGTATTTTACTAGTATGAATACATTTTTTAACTGAACTTTAACTGTTACATAAGTATAAGTTACTGTTTTTATATTTTATACTTTAGATTATTATTATACTTTAGATTATATTTTTATACTTTAAATTGTGTAGCTAGTTGTTACACTAATTTTTCCTGCATTATTAGTTTCAATATTACGTTTTCCCTGCTGGTTCATTTTTTAAAAAATTTGTTCATCCACCAAATGATTCTCATCATTTAATATAGTCCTACTCCTTACTAGGGACCCTATCCACTAGAAGGTGAGCAGGATCCTGATTTGATAAATGCAGGAAAAGAGACAGTCACTGTTCTTCCTGGAGCCTCATTTTTTCCCAGTGATGAGTCATTTGCAATGGTCAGAGGGTAAATATGGTCATGAATTTATTATATGTCTGTTTTGTAAAGATAATTATTTTTTGTTCTCTATTATTTTTTTTAATCTTCTGTAGTAACAATGACTTGTTACCATTATGTGCAGTTCTGAAGCAGTTAATTCATATTTATTAGTATAATTTTTTAAAACAATGCAAGTACAATATTCTTCAGCTTACAAAGATGTGTTTGCATGCCAAAAAAATGTGGTTTATCCACTTTGACAGTTCATCTGTCAGAGCTTGAAGTCATTACACCAAAATTATTGGCCACTTGGAAGGCTTAATACATTTAGATACAGCATGTTTAGGCATCTTGGTATTTTTGTAGCTATTTTATCTTTTAAAAGGCCACAGACTTTTGAAAATATTGATATGTTTTAATTATTGCTGATTATGATGAAATGCAAGAAATAAGTTGACCTGAAGAAAATTGATGTATCTATTCCACTGTTGCTGGTTATTATTGTTGTTAGTTTGAGAACAATTCTTCTATAAATTTTTTTGACATGAATCTATAAATATTTTGTCATAGTTATTAAAACTTTGGATGGAGAATTACTTTAACTAGTCATTTAAAACTTTTTTCTGTTATTTGCAATCATAATGTTTTCATTATGATGTAATTTTCATGAAATCTTTCCTAGGGGTCATATTCAATTGACTATGTTAGGCGGCATGCAAGTATCTCGTTATGGTGATTTAGCAAACTGGATGATACCAGTGAGTGTGTTTTTTCCTCTCATAATGCAAAAGTTTTTCATTTTTTGTATATTAATTTAATATAAACAGTGTTTTAAAATTTATTATAATAATGGAGCAAATTATTAAAACAGGTTTTAACAATCTTAATTTTTCGCTTCTTTATTTGTATGCGATGAATAGTCTTATAAAATGTGACTTCTGCAATGTACTACAATTAAATAGTTTTCTTTTGTTTTGTTGATTTAAATATATACTACTGAAAAGTAATTATTGTGAGAAACACTAATAATCTTTAAGCTGCTTTTTTATAACAGGGTTCCCACGGTCCTTGAAAGTCCTTGAAATTTTTTTTATGAAATTAGGTCCGTGAATTTTTAAGCGACCGTCGATAATCTCCTCCCCCATTTTCTCCTCAACGCAAAATATGAAGGTCACCGAAAAATCTCCGGGAATGCATTCGTGTTTCTCCTCTGGGAGGCCGCTTATCACCCTCTGCAGAGTAAAATAGTTCATGAGGGGTAGTCCGTGACCTTTGGAATCCCTTGGGGTTTTCAAACAAGGAGTATTCTCTTGGAAGTGGGGGCTTTAACCCTCTGATTCGTAGGATACTCTGAGCACCCCCCCCCCCCCCCTTCCTCAAAAACCACAATGACAGTTGACAATCTTAAGGGGTTTTATTTGAAAGAAATTCGTTCGGGGTTGAAATGCTAATGGTCAGTTTTGAGGATTACATAGAATTTATGTTCGGACTTCCCCTAACAGTTCTAGGAAATATCCCTTTCCCCCAAGGTGGAAACTTTGCAGAGAGAGAATGAGACGTTCTCGAATCTTAGGTTGGTTGCACATTACGCTTTGGACCTTTCAGTATGGAGAGTTAATTTTGCTGCTTAGACTTGAAACTTGTATCTAGGTGGGGGTTAAATATCAGTGACTTATTTTTATTTATTTCATCTGTTTAAAATTTTAATCAATCATGTATTGATAGCTACTTTTGATTATTGTCTGTTGAGAAGGTCAAAAATAAAAATTTTGATTTAAAAATTTAGTTTTTATTCTGTTTGAATTATTGTTACATTGTGATTGAATTACTAAAATGGCAAGGCTTGATCTTAAAAGCTATAATATAAAGGTTTATAAAAGATCTGTTCCAAAAAGCATAAAATAGTTATTAATTGTATATTTCTTTAGTGTTCAATTGAGATTGACTTATGGATATTCAAGATAAATTAGATACAATTTTTGCTTTTATCTCAATATATTTCAAGTTTTCAGTTAAGATTCTATTGTTATTCATTATTGCTTCTACACTGTCTCTTGCCCTATGGACATCAAATATATATAAAAAAAATCATGGTTGTTTTTTTGAAAATTTTAAAACTTTTTTTTTATTATTTTTTATATTTTAATTTGTAGTTTGATTCCTGTCAAATCAGAACAACTGAAATATCAAGTTTATAGACACGTTTTACAGTTTTTCAAGTGAAAAATTCAGTTATGTACAATTTCTACAATTATGGTCCTTGAATTTTCTGTAAAAGGTCCTTGAATTTTCTTAAAATGTCCTTGAAAGTCCTTGAATTTTTTTCTTCAATAAGAGTGGGAACCCTGTTATATTTTTAATTAAAAATAGCATTCCTTTAAACTTTTGTATTCTTTTTATTTATTTATTTGTTTTGTTTCTCAATGTAATTCGTTATTATGGGGAAAAAAGCAATGGTTTTGAAAAACACGTTAAAACACTTGAGATATTGAATTGTTCTGTTAAGAACCTTAAACTTCAAAATTTTATGTTAAGAAAAGGCTCATACCAGCATGTATTTATTTATACTGCACAATTTTTTGAAATGCTTTTAATATAATTATTCTCACTACTTGCTTATTTTTTTGGTAAACTTTGGTTAGAAAATCCCTTTCAAGACACTATTGGCAAAGATTTTAGGAGTAATGAATTAAATATTTGGACAGTTGTTAAATTCTTTGCATTCCACAAATTTATTCTTTTCCAGCTACCAGCTCTTATTATTATGCATACTTCAGGTTCTAATCTAATACTTAAAGAATTAAGTAAAAAATCATTGTCTATGTAAAAATACATTGTTGATCAATCTGAACTTTCAGTTATTAAAGCAAAGAAAAATATAAAAGCAGCAATTCCAAAGAAGTAGCCTCTCACAGAAAATGCAAGCTTAAAATCAGTTGTAATTTTAAATCATTAGTGTATTGATACATGTATTCTGATTCATTTGAAATTATATCATATACTATTTCTCCATGGTAGTTTTCCAGAATTTTGAAATGGAATTTCAGTCATTCCTAATCTTATGTTGGAAGCATTTTAATTTCAGGGTAAGCTGGTGAAAGGAATGGGTGGAGCCATGGACCTGGTTTCTTGTGAGGGATCCAATACCAGAGTGGTGGTTGTGATGGAACACACAGCCAAAGGAAAGACGCCAAAGATTTTGGAATCCTGTAAATTACCTCTGACAGGAAAACGATGTGTGAACAGAATCATAACAGAAAAAGTAATGTTGATAATTTTATTCTCTTTTTTTTCCCCTTCGAATTATCTCCTTATGTTTGAATAGTTGATGATTATTATATGCTTAATTTTCATGATATTAATATTTCTATACTGCTTGCAGGGTGTCTTTGATGTAGATTTCGAAAAAGGATTAACTTTGGTGGAAAAAGCAGAAGATGTGACATTAGAAGATATAGTCAATACAACTGAATGCCAGTTTGAGGTAAATTAATTTATTTATAATTTTTTTAGGCTGAAAATCTTATTATAATTGTCACACTTGTATATAAGTCACAATATATCTGCCAAATTCTTAAAAGTTTTGACATAATTATTTGTTGAGATCAAGGTCTGGACATGATCCATTCATTCATCATTATAATTCCATCTGATATCAGATATATTATTTTGAATTATTTTTGATTAGAAATTTTTCTGTCATAAGAAATTTCGTAAGATATAAGTTTTGTCTCTTTTCAATGATCACTTGGCTTTCTAACTCTGATATATTAATTGTCCGTGGAATACCAGAATTCCAAAAAGTTAAAAAAATATTGTTTAACTCGGGGATGTGATTCTTCCGCTTTTTTGTTATTTTGGAGAAATTTCGCTTTTTTTCTCTCAAAATTCCGGCCCCCCCCCCCCTTTTTTCTTTTCACCGCCGCAAAACTTTTCTTTTTCTGCCGAAAATTCCGCTTTTACACCAAGAAAAGAAACCTTTCTCTCTTCCGTTTTTGAAAGAAAATTCTGGGAAAATATGCTCGACCACGCGGCTTAATTCCACCGGCTAGGAAACTAGCTGATTCATCTTCTACTGACGAATCAACATTATATCAGCAAGCTCTACAAGGATGAACATTCCAACATATTCTGTTTCATTCAAAGTATTAAGTACCACCTTTTTGCAGAAAACAAAACCTCTGTGGCATATTTTGTAAAAAAAAAAAAAAATTGCATGAACATGTTGAAAAAGAAAACTTAAGGTCATCTTGTAGAGTGTACCAAGGTGAAGAAATAATTTTAAAAAATGGAACAAAAACAAATAAATGAACTACATCAAAAAATAAAAACTCCTGTCAAAAGAGGTAACTAAAAAGCTGTGTGCAAATGCAGCAAAAAAGCAGAGAATAAGACATAAAAAAAAATCTTCTCAAAATAAAAAATAAAACCACTGATTTACCTAGGCATTCTAGAGATAATGTAGTCCCGACAACTATTCCAGTAATTAAACAAAGAGATACTAATGAAGACTGTGCAAAAACTTTAGCCTCTACTGAAAATAAACTTGCAGAGGATACAAACACATCCTTTATTGAAGAAAAATCTATCAAAGATAGGAGCCCTCCAAGACAAGGGATGAAGTGTGTTAATGGAGATCTGTTACCAACAAAATCCACACAAATAAAAAAAAAGAAAGAAAACCACTTCTTTAACAATTAAGGAAATGTTTCAGAAAGATTCATTTAGCATTATTGTTATAAACAATAATGCTAAATGAATGTGCCATTTTAACTGTACAATTTCTCGACCCCCCCCTCTCACTTTATAAGGTGCAAAATCATTGTACTGTTAATTTTGCAAAAAGGTATAAAAATAAAAGAAATAAAACAGAATTCAGTATATGATACATTATTATAATTTATAATGAGCTTACTTTACACAAAAGCACTGAGTGTGTAAAGAGCACTTTACACAATTGCAAGAAGCAAAAGAAATTATTTGTCCTTATTTTTATTTATTTTTTGAGCTAACTTTTATCAAAAGGCTATTAAATACAATTCTACTCAGACTTCTGTTGGGTGAATGTTGCATCTCAGTGATGTTCAGGTGGTAAATATGTTTTAATGTCTAATTTTGTATTTTCTGATGCCCCTGATGATGTGTTAAACTTGTTTGTTAACTTTTAATGTAAATGATTTAATAATAATTTAATATTCTTTTTCTTATTTATACATACTGAATTATAAATAATTAAGTTATTATTATAGTGTAATATTTTCATCATGTTGCATGTTCTGATGTTTTATTTCTTAAAACATCTTTCGCGTATAAATTACTAGCAGTACGCGCACGGCGATGCCCGTGGAATCAGGACTTCAACAAAATAAAAAAAAGCCCACATACAATTGCATAAATGAAAGTTTTAAAAACTAAATCAAAACAGAAATATATATATATTATTGAGTTGGTCCGCCTCCTTTTCCTCTCGACCGAGTACCGTTAAATCCAAATAATGTTAAAAAATTACAATGTGATATTTATTACACCGCGAGCAAAGTATGAAAGCCAAAGAAATAAGTTAAGATACGCTTAAAAATAATAATCGAAGTCATGGAGTAAATACATCATCTCCTCGCAGAACGCGAAAGTAATGACGTCACCCTGGCCCTTCAGCCAATGAAATTGCCCGCAACGTTCCGGAGACTGTCGTGGCGGAAGCTTCGCTAGAGGAAACATATCGTTCAACTATCAGGAAAAAATTAATTTTAAAAAAACTAAAAAAGATATTTTAACCATTCTCGTTTTAAATCCGACAGAACCGTTGCAGTTATAAGCTGAAAAAAATTGAAAATAATAGTGTTATTAGAAAGTCGGATGCAACAAATTTAAAAACAGAACCAACATTTAGGTGCAAAACTGACTGATTTTTAAAAAATTCTCAAAATTCAGTAATTTAAGATAGAAATTCAAAACTAACTTCATTAGAACGGAAATCGCGTGCTTTTTCCGATGGTCTATCTATTTTTGTCGTACAATTATTTGAAACCATTCTAATGAGAAATTAGTGCGAAAAATCAACCAAAACAACACAAAACATTAAATAAAAAAAATTCTAGATTAAAATTTAAAATTTCGGCTTCGAGGTGCACTCAGTCACCATTACGACTATCTGTGTGCCAAATTTCATGGCTGTAAGTGCGATAGATTCGTCTGGACATCGCAGACAAACACACACAC
Organism: Araneus ventricosus; assembly: GCA_013235015.1. NCBI lineage: Eukaryota > Metazoa > Arthropoda > Arachnida > Araneae > Araneidae > Araneus > Araneus ventricosus. Next base: position 87,644 of record BGPR01004198.1, on the reverse strand, counting down.
GCACACACACACACACGCACACAAACATTGCCTTTTATAAGTATAGATGGTACAAATTTTTTGCTCATATGATTTCAGTCTTTTTGCACTTTTGCCAATCTCATCCCTGTTAACTAGTAAGAATACAAATTGTTAATTAAAAAGTTTTTTGTCAATGAAAGTTAATGTATAAAGTTATCTTTATACATCTTTAATTTTAAATCTTTATATTTGGAAATTGAATTCTTTAAAAAATTCGTTTGTGCAAATATTTGTTTTTTCTTTAGGTTTCCCCTGATTTGAAACCAATGGGACAAAGCTAAAAATGCTACAAATGTAGCATTTTATACTCAAGATAAGATTGGTATTTTGTAAAAGGCCAATCCTGAACTGTAAAGAAAGTATTTTTCTATTATAATATTTAGAAATTATCTGGTAATTGCGTTGAAAGGCTTGTAAATATCTTAACTTGTTTTAGTGTTGTGATTTGTTTTTGTGCATTCAAAAAGTAGATGATTTTCACGTATCAGAGCTTATACTTAGATGTTAATACAATGTAGAGCATATATAAAAAGCTTCAGTGATGCATTTTAATAAATTAAATGATTCTATTTTAGGTGTCCTATTTTTGGATCTTATTTATGTTAAAAATGCATGCATATATCAAATATATTAAAATAAAGATAATTTGAAGTGTAATTGAGCAATCAGACCTACTTTACAAATCTTTTGGTGTGGCCAACAGTTTAATTTCAATGTTCAAAGTGCTCAGGCATCCAGATTGCTATGGATTGAAATAATATATATATATATATATATTTCAATTTTAAATAGTTATTATGACTTATGACAAACAAGCATTTTATTGTATTATAATTTATACGTTTTATGGATATAAATACTTGCTTACAAATTTGAAACTAGTCCTTTTAATTCAATTGTTTTCTATTAATCATTAAGATTATAAGAAGTGTGCACTTATTTTTGATTGTCAAGTTTGAAAATGTCTTTGATCTGTAACCAGGGCCATCTTAATAAATTTGAACACTCTGGGTTAGAGTAATTTGGCACCCCATCAAAACCATAGCTATGAATTCAAGTGCCTATGGCCCTAAGTCATAAGATGACTGAGGTACAAAAGAAGAGAGAAAGTTACCTTCCTTTGAATAATGACTTACAATTTGGCAAAGTGGATCCTTTTCATACTTAAAATCACAAATAATTTTTTGTTTAAAATTAAAATAAAATCAGTGTAGTAAATTTATAGACAGCTTGGATCAATGGTGTTCCTGGGATAAAGCCCAATTATCCCATCGGATAAAACAGCCCTGTCTGTAACTTCTTTCATAATCTCTTCAAATACAGTTGAACCCTGCTAATCCGAACTAATTGGGACCAGTGTCTGTTTGGGTTACAAAAAATTCGGATTACCCGAAATTACGATAAAAGTAGAAAAGAAAAAGATGTGTGCTAAAAAAAAATGTAAGTTATGAGTACTCGGTACTACTATCTCTTGAATTCTTTGATTGAAAAGAAATAGAAAGAGAATATGCCTCCCCTTTTCATTAGAATAATGGATGTGCTCCTGTATGAAGTGATCTTATCTTATGGCGAATTGCATTAGTTTCTTCAATGTGTACAAAATTATGCATGCTGAAAAAGTACTTTTTTTTTAGTATGTGTATTCAAATCTTTCAATTATATATAATTTTTGAAATAAAATTGGTTCGGATTAAGCGGAATTTTGGATTAGCAGGGTTCTACTGTAGTTAAAATATTTTTTCTAAGGAATACAATATTTCTATTTTCACAAGAGATAAAGAATGTCAGATTTATAAAATTTGCATGCTTTGAGAGGTATTATCAGCAAGATATATTTCATTGCTTGTGCATTGTTTTTGAATCAACCCTCTGCCACAAAGATCTCTGAATATCCAGTATGCCTTTTATCATTTAAATTTTTATTTTGATGCATATACTTTTGAAATTGCAATTTTTATCACATAATTTGTTAAAATCTTATAAAAACCAAAGTAATATATCCGGCAGATGCTAACCAATAGGGATTCTTGTGTTTTTTAAAATTCACACATTTGGATCTTCATAAAATCAGATGATTCTACTGAAAGCAGTAAGAAATTTTATGCCTTTAGAGCTAAATAAGTTTGGGCACTGTGGTGACCTTGTGGCAAACTGTGTGACGTTCTCAACCAGATGGTTACAAGTTTGCATGCCAAATTCTACCAAAGATCTGGTATATGCTAACTCCTATGGGGCCAAATCATCTCACGCTGGTGTGGATATTGGGAGGGGGTACTAACATCATATGACCACATTTAAAAATTATGGTCCTCAAATTGACTCTCTATTTTGAAGCGATATAAGTAAACTGAATGAGAGAAATTTTTAACTTCTAAAACATTATTTAGCAAATTACCTTTTTAGTATAACGAACGAGGGACGCAACATTCATGATTTAAAAAATTACTTTCATGACCTTCCAACTAATTAGGTGATCTTGGACATCCGCAAGTTAACAGATATGAATTATTGAAAATGTTTCACCTCTTAATTTAATGTCAAACCGGGCACATATTGTTGGTGAACAACAGGTTCACTAGTTAAGACTTAGCAAATTTATACTTCACATTCAACTCAACAAGGCATCCTCCAAAAAACAGAAATGAAACAACTATAGGTCGCATTAACTTTTCATTACAAGGTGCAATGTGTCTATCTAGTAATGTGGGAATAGCTCTTACGAGCATCATGCTCTGTATGCAAAGTTTAAAAAAAGTAGCAACCTAAAAATGGAGGGATATTAAACATATGAAATGTGTACAGTAAGCCATATAAATCAAAATGTTGTTGGAGTTCCATCCCTCCTCCCAATTTAAGCAATTTCATTTTGCACTTTACCAAAATGAAAAACTCAAAAATATATAAGAATAAAAGCTATGGGTATTGCAAGTCCTAAAAAATTGAAAAGACTGTCTAGTGTAGTTTGGGACAAAACTTTTTCTTTAAAAGTTGCTGTTATAATTTCACTGGGAAACATCATATTTGATTTTTAAAAAAAAAAAAGCTTGCATTACATTATTTTGCCAACATAAAATACCACATACAGTAGTAATAAAAAAAATGTAGTAAGTGACTAATGCGATCTGAGTGGAGATACAGTATGCTCCATCTCAATCATGTTCTTAAGACCATCTATACTCAAGTTTAGTTTACTAATATTTCTTAAAATATCCTTGCTTATTTCATAATTTTTTTCCTCTGTGCTAAGAGGAAATTCTTTTAATACCAAGAGGATATGTCAATTTTTTTTTTGTCACTATATGTTTTAACTTTGTTTTTTAAAGAAGAAAAATTCAATTATAATTCTGTGCATATTTTAAAATAATTAAACACTCAATCATTTTGAAAAAAGATTTATTCCAAATGTTTATTTTATATATAGATGCATATATATATATACTTGATTTTTAATCGGACAATAATGCGAAGAGCTTGTATCAAAAGACATCCAAGTTAACATAAGCAACTGATTTAAATCAATTCCACAGTAAATCTTGGGATACAGGGAGAGATTTACAATCACTGCTACTTATGTGCATCAAATGTATTGTACAATACCAATATGCATTACATAACAATGATTTATGCTGACGGCAAATGGTTCATTTACAAATGCAAGAACTATTTATTTAGCAAACACAAAGATTTGATAGAATTTATGACATTTAAGTAACAAGATAAGTATTTGGCTTAAGGAATTAAGTTCAGTTGTATCCAAACAGAATGTTATTTTATTCGAGTAAATGAAGAGTATGTAGAAATTTATATTATTTACAAACAGGACAAGTCACACAAGAGCATAAATTTTGTAAAATAGAAATATGCATTCGATTTTGAAAATTAGATATTTAAGTAATTAAAAGGTTCTGTTCTTATAACAGAAAAATGAAAGTATCAAAACTTTTCATTTTTTAAAAACAGTCTATTCTTAAAAAGACTGAAACAAGAAATGACCTGAGAAAAAGTAGATCTGACAAAACAAACTAGAAATAACGACTAGACAAGAGAAATGTGTAACAATGTCAATACACAAGATTTGGTAGTTGTTGAACACATTGTTGACAAGATAACAAATCAAAATAAGGCATTTTTTTTCCAAGTCATACAAACAAAATGTTGGATATCATTAGAGTATTCAAGAAGGTAGCTTAAACTTCTGTTTCATTTTGTAAAAAAAACCCTGCCATGGTTTTCTAACTTGAAGCATCATGTGTTAAAAAATAGAAGAAAATCACATACTAAAACATGGCAGGTATTGTGTTAATTATTTACTAATTTACTTGGTATTCAAATGAGACCTCGGAGGAATCAAGTTATTAAAGTAGAATTCTTAAAACAATAGGAAATAAGTAACTTTGTATCGATGCTAGATTATGTCAAACCCATTTTATGCTTTATTCAATTTAGAAAGTATAAGCCAATGAATCTTTACTAACCTTTCATATGTTTTCAAAGAACAGTATAAAAAAGAATACATAAATAAATGTTTAATTGAGAATATGCAACAAGTCGATTTGGTACTATATTGTCAACAATGTTTTATGTCAATATTTGTACATCAAGGAATATATTTGTAACAAGATTGCACATAATTCTTGGTTTATCTGCCAGAGAATTCTGTTTATTATTTCTGGTAAAAAATATTGATTTAACATGGTTACTATACATATTATAAAGGAGACAAAAATTATGTGAAACCCAGTTTGAAAAGCTTCATAAGAATATTTACAGCAATTTCTTGTATGCTTACATCACAAAACATTTCTTTAAAGGATACAATTATATGTCATACATCCATATTTAAAAAAGCTTTATTAACTTTTCATTTGGTTGTGGGGGGAGGGAATATTTTTTTGGAAACAAAGGGTAATTATAATTATATGAAGGTTAGTGGAGCAATGATTTTTATTTACAGATTATCAGATGGGACAATATGTGCAAGGTGATGAAATCCTTTTGTACAGAATGAATTCACATGTGAAAAAGAAATGAAAAGATGACACCATTAGTTTCATTAAAGCATTTGACATTTAAAAAGAACTTCTGCTGGATAATCAATAAAAGGAAATAAATTTTTATCATCATTAAATTAAAAACATATTTGCTTTAATTTAGCTCCAATGGGCGAATTTGATTCAAAATAGCAAAATGTGTTCAATTGAAATAATAAAATCGTACCTATCTGTTGAATTCTTATTCATACTTTGTTTCACAACCACAGAATTCACACAGTAAAGGTACATAAAAAATTCAAATAAACTTGCATTCAATTTACACAATTATTAAAAACCATACTTAAATAAATTTTTACAAAAACATAAAGTCATTTACATAAGCATATCGACATCATCGATTTGAATTTATATTACATCACTTTGTGTGAACATCTAGTGAATCAGGGGAATATAAATTTCTTTACACGCACTCAAAACAGACTAGTCTAAGATGAAGAGAAAGGAGACGAAGGCAAAAAAAAAAAAAAAAAGAATTAGAATCTACCTCCATTATAAAATTAAGAATAGAAAATAAAAATCTTTTATACACTTAAAAAAAAGTTTATCTCCCAAGTTTCCAGCCTTCAGATGAAGTCACGATGATGATTACATGAGGAACTGTACAAACTGTCCACTTTCACACGATGAGTCACTAACAGCAGGTAAAGGGGATGTGCAAGAAAAACTTCCATCACACTATTTGGTCATGTCAGCATTTTTGTACAAGTCAAGGTAAAAATAGATAGCAAATAGTCAGCAAGAACTGCTTTTAAAGCGAATGTCGCCATTTTCAATAACAGCAAGTTTAGCAGGAGACGTTGGTGAAGATGACACCAAGCCGTTGCGCCCCTGCAATTGGTATCGTTCCTTGAGTTGTGCCAGAGCTGCAAGCAGCCGTGTGTTTGCAGCATCAAGAGTCTGGAGTTTCCTCTCCTGAGCATCAATGACTTTCTGCTTGGCCAAAATGACACCTTGCATTTCTTGCTGTTCACGCCGTAGCTCTTCCTCCACTGTTATCAGCCTGAAATAAAAGTACCATGCTTTAGAATAAACATATTTTACCTTTGCTTTCGACATTGAAAACAAATGCCATTCCTTTCTTCCAGAAAATTTTTACAATTTCCTTGCTCTCACTTGCTTGCATTAAAAATGGATAGTAAAAATGAGAACTACAGTTGAAAAAGAAAATATTAAAAGTTAATTTCCATTTCAAAGTCTCATCGACAATCTGACTTTTGAAAACAAAAAGCATAGGGAATTTTTAATTTCATGACAGTTTTTATACAAAATAAATTTATTGTGATATTTGTTTTCTTCAAATAAAAAAACACCTTTAAAATCCAAATTCTTAAAGGTTGCCTGAAAATACCACTTAATAAAGTTTCAGAACCACTAATAACGTTCAATAAATAGTTAAACAGTTCTTAAAATGCCCCATTCTCCTCTACTCTAAAAATATGTAAAAACTAAATTTACTAAGCTGACATACCTTGTCATCAACTAATGTTTGAAATAAATAATTAAGCAAAATGAATGAAATAACAAGGTTATCTTGATATCAGTCGTCAGACATTTTTATCTCTCACGTGCACAGTTTACACTTTAATCTTGCAATAATAATAATTAAAATAAAAGGAATTGTATTCCCCTATTTCTCAGATACTGATTTTATGATTATTTTAATCCATTACAAAAATCTGAATCAATATTGTTCAAATATATCTAATTTAAAATGAATCATTGTTCAATGACAGTTTTGACTACAAATGTAGAATTCAACAGTATTAAAAGCCAAACTACATAGGCATATATTACCCTTTTTAGCAGGTTAATAATAAACTCGTAACATAATTGTTACGAGTAAATTATCCGTTATAGTAACCTTGGGTGACAAATAGAAAACAAAAGTACTTGCATAGATGTGAAAATATTCTAGAATTCAATGTGATTTAAATGGACATGCTTCTGAAGTGGTTTATAAAAAAGATCATTCACAAAGAAAGTAATTTCATACTAATTACTTCTACAATTATAAGCATATTAACTTCTTATGTAAATGAAATGTATACAGAAAGCGTACATATATCTGAAACTGAAAAATAAAAATCTAAATTTAAAATTCATTTAATTTATAACCAATTTAAAATTTGTCATAGCAACAACAGGCATGATCAAAAGATTGAGAATCACTTATTGAATTAGTAAATTTATTCTCTCCCCCTTCCCCCAAAAATTATGGAAAGACATCTCATCTCATTCATCAACACATACATAAGCACTAAATTGGACCACAAAATTTTGAACAATAGTCAACTGATAAGGAAAATATCTAAATCGGCACTCCTCGCTAAAATAACAAGTTTTTAAGCATGATAAATTTTAATTATGCACCAGATTCACATATATGGTGAATCTGGAAGCTCCAAACTAGAAGGTCAGACTATACCACCAGATCATCACGACTCCAAGGAATTTTGATAGAAATATTTTCCCAAGAACCATTTTATTTAGACTCGTATCGGGGATTAGTTTCACCTTGCACTTAGAATAAAAGGAGCCAAAGTTCTTTACCTGGTGATTATATTCTTCATCTGTTGATCCTTTTCATCTTGCTGCCTGCGTAGCCTTTCTTCCCCTGCTTCCAGCCTGGCTTGCCAATCTGCAACCACTTTCTCAGTGGCACTCTCCTGCTTCGACAGTTTCCCTTCTGCTTCAGAAAGCTTCACTTGAAGACTTTGCATCATGTTGCGCAACTCCTCCACTTCTCGCTCGTACTGAAAATTACAGTCCAACTGTAAATTCTATTTCAAAATAGGTTAATTTGTTTATTGATTCAAACACTTTTAGTGAAATTACTGCTGAATGCACACCAAAATTCATTTTTTCTAGTCAGTGTTTCTCAATTATTACATCAAGATGTTTAAATTATAAAGTTAAGTATTTTTCCATTAACAGTTGCTTTATTCACTGTATTAATCTTCTTTCAATAACACCAATACAACATTATTAGCATGTTTAAAAAATGCCAATTTATTCTTGATTTAAAAAAAAATATATGGTTCAATTCAAAAACAGAGTACTAGTCTGATTAAGGTTAAAAATTCACATACTAAGAGATTTAATATTTGATACATATTTACTATTCACTAAAAGGCATCACATGTTTGAGATTGTATATGAAATATTCAAATACAGGTTATTATTAAATAAAAAAAGGAATTTCACATCTAACCTTTTCTTTTTTAATCAACTTTTTTTTAAATCAGTGATCCTTCAGGGAAATTTGTTATTTCTTTCAGTTGAGATTAAATTTAAAATAAAACACAAATTTTAATATGCCAAGAGAAATAAATTACCTCTTCTATGGTTTTGCAATTATTATTTTCAGTCTTGGTAGCAGTTCCAGTGGATGCATCCATCATTTGAATGTTCTTATTGGCATCAGTACCATTTGACCTAATAGAAGTAGAAAAAACGTTATAATTTTTTCAGTAGACATAAAAGTAAAACATGAAGTAACAATTTCAGAAATAATTCAGCTTAATGCAAATAGCTGGTTATCAATTCAAATAAACAATCCAATTAAGAAGTCCTTAAATAAATTATAGCTAAGAATAACCCTTTTTTACTTTGACTTTTTTAACTGTATCATCGAGTTAAGTACATTTAGATTAATTATTACAACCTCTTCTCGTAACACATGTTTTATAGGTAGTTAGTGTATCCAATAAGACAAAATTCAATGTTCTCCATGATATGTCTATGAATTCAAACAATTAGAATTATACTTATAAAGACCTGCCAACCTCCAGATTTGAAAAAGAGGGAGACATTTTCAATTATACATACATGATCACAAATGCGCAGCAGGGTCAACATTTACTTTCTTTAACTCATGAACAAATAAGGTGGAGGGGGCCTAATGAGACAATCTTTTATTTTGGCTATATTTGTCTCAAAAATTTTATATTTTTACAAAATAAATGAAAATTTATTGATTTTTAAAAATTGTTTAGCTGGGCTTTTAAAATAATCTGATCAGTTTTTTAAAAGACACTTTTTTTTTAGTCTTCACTCTTCCATACATATTGTTACAAAGCTATAAAGTTGTTTCCCTGAGATGCTAATCTTGGCGACAAAAGGAATTTCCTAGAAGGACCTCGAAATTTCAACCTATTTCTACTGGCTTCATGAATTTTCTGGAGATTACGTCACTTCCCGTTGAAATAGTATAAAAGCAAGCTCTCAAGCCAAGAAGAGTCAGTTCGATTTTGATCAGTAAGCAAGCTGGTGAGCTGATAAGAAACCTTTGAGCATTGTGTTGAAATTTATTGGTAATCTCTGCTGTGAATTTTTACAAGTGCTGTTTTAATACTTACGCTACGTTTCTTTTCCTAGAATATTTGTAAAATAAAGAGCTTTATTTTTTTAATCCTGCTTATTGGATACCCACAAGACAATTTTGTTACATTTGGTATCAGAAGTGGGGTATTTTGATTTTCCTGTGAATGCCGGAGACCGAACCTTTTACCAGATCTATAGATAAACAATTTGAAAAGCTGTTTGCCATGATGGCAGAGATGAAGGCTGGACATGAAGAGATGAGGGTTGCACAAGCCGGATCGGAACAGAAAATGGAAGCTTTTTCAAAGCGATAATAAACGAATATTCCTCAGAATAAAGCTTGGTAAATACAGTCTGGTATTTCTTTTTAGATTCTTTCGATGACATCAGATATGGACTGGTGCAAAAAGAAATGCACGCCCCCCCCCCAAAAAAAAATTTTTTTTTAAATATTTTGGCGATAACCCTAACACAATACGACAAAATCGGCAGAAGAGAGAAACAAATTCTCTGTTTCCTCCCTAGCGCACTAAACAGTCAAAGCAATGCATGCACCGAAAACCCATGGCAATAGTCACTAGTCTACAAGCCTGGACATGATACTGCAACAAAGAGCTAATGAAGAATCTGTAGCGAAATGACATCACACATTCGAAATTTGAGGAGAATGTGGTCGCGGCAAGTGCTGGATTTTTTTTCGACACTCTTTTATTGCTTTTTTTAATTATTAATACTATTTATTTGTTCCAGTTTCTTAAAAATACTAAAAAGCAGGAGGAAATCGGTGAGAATTGGGAGAAACTGTTAAAAAGATGGAGACTCCCGCCAAAAGCAGGAGAGTTGGTAGGTCTACTAATATTAGACTGTTCTTAACAACACTGAAAAGTTTCGCTGCAATTACGAATTGTTCAGAAATTTTAGCACCAAAATATCAATTTGTTTTGAAGGTGTGGCCATTTATTATTCCAACTGAAAACACAGAACAATCACTACACTATTATAATGCTTAAAACAGTTAACTTGCAGACAGAATAAAAGCTTTAAAAAACTATGAACGATCAATCAATTTTGAAACTTGAAAAAAAAAAAAACACTCACTCAATATTTTCTTTATCCTGAGGATTACTCAGAGTCGTATTAGAGATCTTCTGCCTTCGTCTTAAGTAGGACTCATTAGAAAAGCACTGTTTGTAGTGGTGGTGGTGCAGTGATCGAGTTGGATGTGATAGAGCCCTGGTAGCAAGTCGAGGTGAGCATCCAATTGTAGCACTACAGCACAGGTGAGTACCACCCGAGTAACGGGGATTGGTGCGTGGTGCAGTAGACTTGAACTGATTACTGCGACGTTCTCTAGGAGGTGTTGAACTGCAACTTGCAGTTCCCGAAGATGATGAACTTGAAGCGCAGTTGCAACCTTCTACAGATAATGTCAGAGAAGAATCAGCATTTGCTAAAAGAAACATCACATCGTGAAATTTTCACATGAGCTTAAAATATTATATCTTTTTCAAGTAAATTTAACTGCAGTCACAGGTAATTGAAGATGAGAGTATGCAGAAGACTGCAAACTGCTATATCAACAGTGAATGATATAATAAACACATAATTCTAAGTGTAGAGCTATACAAAGAGCTCCATGAACTTAATTTACATAGTTAAATAAAATTTTAAAAATAAAAAATAATAGTGCAGAGTGAAAAATGATTCGCTTTCCATAAAAACTGGATGTAAAAAATAAATGTGTAAAGAAAACTTCTTGCATTTAAGTGAAAAGAATGGAATCTCTAAAGTTGATCAATTCCTTTTAATATGTAATTGAAATTTTGTAACCTGAAAAATTTTTTACAATGACATTCTTAAGAAAATGTATAGACAAATATGAGTTTTGGAACCAAATGAATAGCTGAGTGGATGAACATGTTAGCATCTGCTTCCATTGAAGCTGAATTGTTTTCAGTGCGGGAAATAATATTAATGCAGACGAAAATATTGACAAGACAATTTGAAAATAGAAATTGTTTGCTGTTAAATGAAGTTTTTGCAGTAATTTTTTTACAACTTTTCCATCTGGTTTTCATTTCAAGTCATACATCACACTGAACTGCATTGCGTAACAAAAAAAAAGGAGAAATTAACCGGTAAGATAAAAAAATTTTAAAACTCATCAATTTTTTTTCAATACTGGTTTATTCCAGCGTTGCTGATGTAATCGATTATATGAAGTTAAACCAGTAAAGCAAATTTTTTTTACCCTATAAATTTTGTTTAAAAAGCTTGTTTAGCTATTATACCATTTGCATTTTTGCTTTACACACTTTTATTTAACTTGACTTGTTTCATGCAATGTTTTGTTTTAATAAAACCTTAAATACCTATATGACATTCATTTTCATGTTCCTTGATAAGAACACTCGGAAGAAAGATTTACAGACACCACTAAATTCTTCAGTGCAAAAAATTATTGAACAGAGAAGTTCAATGAAAGCAAAATATTTTTATGAAAATTAATCAAGTTCAAAGATCCTAATATTAAATAAATTTTTTGAAAAATCATTTTTTTAAAAAAACTACACAATCTTTATTGCGCAAAAAAGTAGTTTTCCTTATTTTTATTATTTTCTATCTTTTAAGACTTTTGTTTAAATTTTATTATTATAAATATTATGAAATTTTGTAATACTTTTTCTCAAATTATGGAAAGAAAATTTAATAATGTTAAGTAATCGACTGATAACAGAGTTATGAAAATATTAAAGTAGTGTATTGTCATCAAGAACACACAATTATACAAAATTTCAAAACACATTAGTACGCGAATGAAAAATGAATTTTAAAATTTCATTTTCACAAACATGAAACAAGCCAAGTTAAGGAACCAAGGAACAGCAAAGATATGATAATGTTTGTGACTACCGAAGAGTTGAGGCAAAGGTCTTTGAACAACGGATATATTATGACAATAATGGATGAATAATATGAAAAAATGCAATAAAAATTTAAGTAACTACTTTTTTGAGAGAAGGAAATATATAAGCTCACAACAAGTACTATTTTATTCTTTTCATATCTTTATGTTTAAGAAATGGAAGCAAATTGTGATGATTTTATTCCACCCTTCGAATCCAGCTCTATTGTTTCATCTGGGTTTGAAGAGAATCATCAAATCAGGGATGAGATTGGCAAAAAAGCGAAAAGACTGAAATCATACGCGAGCAAAACATTTGTACCATAATTTATACGCGAAAGATGTTTTAACAAGTAAAACATCAGAACACGCAATATGATGAAAATATTACACTATAATAATTAATAACTTAATTATTTATAATTCAGTATGTATAAATAAGAAAAAGAATATTAAATTATTCACATTAAAAGTTAAACAAGTTTAACACATCATCAGGTGCATCAGAAAATACAAGAAGATGAATCAGCTAGTTTCCTAGGCGGTGGAGTTTAGCCGCACGGTTGGGCATATTTCCCAGAATTTTGTTTCGAAAATGGAAGATAGGAAGGTTTCTTTTCTTTGCGTGAAAGCGGAATTTTCGGAAGAAAAAGCAAATTTTTGCGGTTAAAAAAAAAAAAAACGGAATTTTGAGAGAAAAAAGACAAAAAAGCGTCATTTCTTCAAAATAACAAAAAAGCGGAAATTCGCGAAAAAGCGGAAGAATCTCATCCCTGTCAAATACATAGAGTAGACGGATATAATGTCCACGATGATAAAAATCTAATCTCTAGTATTATACACCTAAGAGACTTGTTTGCTACAGTAATATTTCTGATAATGGAAGTTCTGATCATTTGAAACCTCAGACTCTCATGGTTGAGAATACTACTCATTTAACTCAAAACTTACATATTATTTTGTGACCTTTTAAAAGTGCTACTCCAACATCCAATTTACTTACTTTTTTTTGTTCAATGTGCTGAAAATATGTACAGTCTTATATTCACACAATTTTGCTGATCATTATTACACCTATTATGGACAATTGATTCTGGAGTGAAGTAAATTGTAGAAAACATTAAAAATTTAGAGCAAAAGTTTTTTTTTTTTCATAAAAAAATTAAATATATTTTTCAATGGATCATTAATTTAAAAGAAAAAAGCAAAACCATCTACACTCTTCCAATTGTTTTGAGGTTTATTTTTATTATTTCTCAAACTTACATATTATTTTGTGATCTTTGTGTTGCGTGTGTGCTATTTCGACATCCAATTTGCTTGATTTTTTCTTGTTCAATTTGTGGTGAAAATATATAGAGTTTTATAGTTATACAATTTTGCCAATTCATTATTGTGCATATGTATTTAATCTACCACTAGTAATTGTAGAACGTTGCATTGTTGCAAAAAGAAATATGCACTTAACATGTTCTTCTACGACTAAGAAAAAAAGTTTTTTGACTTTTCAAGGGAAGAACATGTTAATTGCAAAAGATTATTACATTTCTCTATGATTAAAAAAGCTATAGTCATGTCGATAAACGTTGAATGCTTTTTGTCGCTCAAGTACCGGAACAGCAAAAATTGAGTGGGGGAAAAAAATATAACCTCTAAACTTCAAATCTCGTTTTCTCAAATTCGGTTAATTGTCACTTAACATGTTCATCCGCTCAGTTCTTCAAATATGAAGAAAGGGGGAAAATCTAGTTCAGCCACATGGAAGATTAAGTTTGATTCAATGATAAGATTCTTGGCTATAATCTGGAAAGTAATAATTTGCAATATGTAAACAAATTATAAAAAGAATCAATCCTTCTTACCTAAAGAGGTGGGTCCAAAGACAGATATATCCTCTGCACTGAGACTGCTAAAGGAGGTGAGGTGAGAGAGTCTGAGATTCTTCCTCGCTTGACGGTTGCAGACCTCCCAAGGCAGAGGGCCAGTGGGGGTTGGGAAATGATACATAGGATTGTTGAATGCCAAAGGTGGATTCTGGGTGTTGTTACTTCCACTTGTTTGGGATTTGTCAGCCTGTAGTTCAGGATCTACAGGCGAGCTAGACTGGCTATATGGGAAAGACTGGTAGCCTGAAGAAGCCACATTTGACAGCTGTTGAGGAGAGAAAGCATCTATTATCAAGTGAATACAAACTGGTGAACTTATGAACAAAAATTTTGGATACTATCAATATGATTTCTAATTTTCATTAGTAAGTGAACAGCAGATGCCAGAAAACTCATGTACATTTATTTAATTCATGAACTACAGTTTTATATAAATCGTAAATGGGAAGCAACATTAAAGAACAGATGACAATACATGTCATATACCACTTTTTTCCTAGCCTGTTGAACTATAGATGTAGTCTAAACCAATATGAACGAAATTTTAAGGCTGTATGAAAATACAGCCTCTATATTTTCAAAGTTATTTTGCTTCAATTTCATTCAAATGTATCTAAGCATCAAGTTCCCATACTTGTTTTGAAATATTTCTTAATGAGAAACATTTTTATAAGGTTTGATAAAATATTACTAGCAATAAAATTAATTATATATGATGTCAGGTTTATCCGATACTGCAAAAGTGCAATAAAAATTCCACAAACAGAAAATAGTGTTGCTGCATTTTCTAATGGCAACATTCAATTTTCATATTTCTAATTATGAAAGACTCCTTAACACACATTTGATGGCTTATAAGTAACTATTTGCAACATATTATAACAGGGCTTTTGAAACTGTGCGGTAACAACACAATATTAAAGTTTCTAAGACTTTAATAGTGCCTTCTTTCAAATTAAGCAATATTTTTATTAGCAAATATTGTTTAGAAAAAACTCGAGTTCAAAAATAGTATCAGTAAAATTTATTGCAAATGCTGTTTTAAAATGAATTTATTTTTATTTGTCAATCATTAATCCTTTGTCTTAACTCCCTCCCCCCTTCCAAAAACAACCCTTTTAAGTCATGACAAAATTGTGATGAAAATGGGTTATTAAAAATGTTTTTCTTAAAAAAGGAATAGGTCTAAAGAAGTTCTAGATTATATAAATAAAAGCTTATTCAGTTACTGATATCCCATTAGGCTTTACTGAAAAATTTTATTTCACTGAATAAGTGAATTCTGGATTCAGAGAAATCACCAATCTACTTACTTGACTGATTGAAATCTGGCTTCCTTTATGATTTGCAACTTCCATTTCACCCGACTCACTCCCTTGCCCATTGCTGGACAAAGAGCGCTTCACAGGTTCTTTCCTTTCTCGGGTCTTTGGAGAGACTTTTGAGAAATTAGCATTGAGGAGAGCATTTGTCAGCATGATACCATTTCTCGTGGTGGGAGGAGTATGAGACTCTATATTCTTTTTCTCACTGTAGGAGGAAGATAGGTTGGGCCTGTGTTGAGGGCTCTTCACTTCTCCATATATACAGGACTTCGTCAGACTGTTTGAATCCACTTTGTTTGCCTGGGATTCAGTGTTATCCATAGTGGGATCGAGGCCAGTATCAGCATCGAATGCACTGTAGAGAACATAGTCATCAGATGTGGTCAAGTCAGGAGCAGCTTTCCGACTACTTCCAAGTAAATATGCATTGCTGAAAGGCATATTAATGTAAGCCATTAATTTGCCAAGCATGTCAAATAATATATAAAAATGATCATGGAATACAGTGAACTGAATTGTCAAGAACAAAATACATATGATGTTTTGAAATTTGATAAGAAAATTACATTTAAAAAATAGCTTTCTAAATAAAAGATTCAAACATAAACTTTACTAAAATAAAAAAAAAACATGCATTGAGGCAGCTCTAGTGGTAAAACAATTGAAAAAGCAAATTAATTTTAATTCACATTAAATTTCATAAAATTACTGTTAAAAATTTCAATTAACAGCAACAAAGGAAGTGACAAAAGATATGAAAATAGGCTTTCAAGAAATATAAGGATGCAAAAGTTTTGAGTTTAATACAAGACAGCAATCCAGCTTAAAGTTATATAAATGATTTAGTTTAGATACATTTATGTCCCGTTTTTGCAGCAACACGAGGGCTATTTTGGGACGGACCTCATAATTTTGTACCATGGTCAGATGATGAGGACAACACTTGAGATGACACCCCCTCTACAAACTTCCGCACCACACCAAAAGGAGGACATTTGTCCTTGGTGGATTTAACATGCACCAAACCCGCTTACATGGCGGTTCTTTTGTGGAATCAGGTTTCGAAGCTAGAACATTCCGACCCTGAGGTCGAGACCTTACCACTGCGGCCTGTTATTCAAATGATATCTTAGCTCTTACCGTGAAGAAAGCTATTTGTTGTAATTACATAGTGTACAGATAAAAATAGTTTAAACAGGAATTATAAAAAATATATTAAGTCTTCTTATTTAGAGAGGAAAAAAAAACCCAATCAAATTAATCATAGCAATAAAAGACAACAAAAAAGCTTCCAACTGGTAAATTAAATATTTGTTGCATATTCTACTATAAGCAAGGCATGGTATAAAGCTAATAAATACTATTTATACAACAAAAATTTAACGACAAGTATCTTTTTAATATGTGAAATTATGCAACTGAAAATAATCGCAAAAGCAAATTAGACAAACTTAAAAGAAAAAATTGACTCGGACCAGAGGAAAGTAGAAAGAACAGATTTTGTAATACTTTGTACTTCAATAATGGAGTTAACAATTCCACTACTTCAAAAAGTAACCACTTTAAAATGAATAATTAATAGAATTATTTTGGCATGTCAAGTTCAAACACCAGTTCATTGAAAATGAAAACCGGAGAGCTGCCTTTACATCCATGCAGGATACAATTTAATAAATATGAGGCATATAACTATCTAACATTTCCGAAATAACCGTACTTGGATTTTAAAAAATCCCCGGGATTTCTCTCTATATATAATATATTATCTAACTAGACAATGAAGAGCTTAAAAATTTATCAATTATCTGTCACAAGAATACTTACCGAGGAAGTGTCGAAGGTCTACTGAGATGGTTAACAGGCGTCAATTTCTGATTGACAGTCGTCAAGGAATGGTAATCGAGATCTCCATTTGTATTTCGAACACTGTTCATAACATAAGTCTGGACTATTTCACGGTGGGGATTTTTCATGTTCGAATGTTCATTCAGTTTAAGAGTCACATTTTCATTGTTTATGGAATTGCTGTTATGATCTGTATGGGAATTGTTGGAGCTGGAGGATGGAATGAGGTTGTTTTTAGTTGTAGGAGCATTGCCTAAAGCTGCACTGATGCCATCCAAAATCTGTTGCAATGTATCAATATGATCATAATAGACCTGAAATTTCAAAAATTTCCTCTAATCAGAAAACTAGAAATGAGAAAACACCTCAAACAGTATCAAATTAGAAAATCAGAACCTATTAATTAAAATACAATCATATGAAAGTAAACCAACCTTTTGGTTGACCCTTGGTAAGTTTTCAACCATCAGATTATGCAGAATGGCCAATTCCTTTCCAATGTCTATGTATCCTTCAAATTCATTTCGTTTGTTAAATTCTTTGGCTGGAGGGCTCTGAAATTTAAAGTAATCAAGAGTTTGTTTCAAACTCTACAGAAAAAAGTTTTAGTACAATATTCATAAAGTATAAAAAAAATATTATAAAAATATAAACAAATTTTTTAAAATGACAATTTGCTAAACTATAAATCAATACATAAATAAAAGTTAGATTATCTTCGTAATATATATTGTACATTACGAGATTTCATCTACTTATTTTTAATTAATTTTACCTAGATTATAATTCATATTGACATTTTAAAATATCTAGAGTACCTACCTATACATTCAATATTTAACTGTTACAAAACAAAAATAAAATATTAAACAGAGCACTATTAACATTATTTTTCACTAATTAAAATAATTGTTTTTCTTCCTTTAGGGCACTAGCAAATCTTGCAAATATAATTTACTGAGAATATTGCAGTGAGTTTCAAATATTCATATGAAGCTATACAATCAATAGAATAAAATGCAAATGTATATATATGAATAGCATCAAAAATAAATAATGTTCACAAAATAAATTTTTATTTTATATATTGTGTGATAAATCATATTTCAGTTTTAAATAAGTTCTTAATTTTATTTTAATCCTCTTTCTGATGAAATTAAAAATGTTAAAATCTTTCAACAATATGAATTTTCTCTATTGAATCAGTTAGTGTAGATGACAACTTTAACTGAATATGGGGCATTTAAAAACTCAAAGAAACACAGTATGCCATTGCAACATTCAGATTTTTGCAATAGAGCTTCCAAATATAAAAAATATTCAGTGTGAATGCATAGGTCAGATTCTAATTCTTTCTATATGTAATTGGTGATCTGTATTTAGATGCTTCCTTTGTAGTAAAATCTATTCTGGTCATCTTTTTAAATGAAGATAAATCATTTTATACTTTATTAGAATTGTAGTAACTTAGTTAATAATTACTTAATTTAGACTTAAATTTAGTTATATGTTTCAGGTATCAAAGGATTAGTTAAATGAATATTACAGGCAATACAATTACATTACCAAAGAATAGACTTGAAATTTATTCAAACCCCCTCATGAATGGTGCATCTTATGTAAAAAAAATAGATAAGGTATCAAATCATGAACACAATCTGTACTTACAGAAATTTGTCTTAAAAATGCTTTCATTGTACTCCATTCTTTTTCAACAAAGCCATTCATGAATTCCATAAAACTTTCTTTGCCACCAAACCTTAGAAAAAAAGAGCATGTTGAACATTCAAAGACTATAATTTAGAGATTATTATAAAAAATCTAATATTCATTTGAAACTATCAGGAAGCATGAAAGTTACAGATTGATAATTTTATAGCAAAAAGAAACTGGGCAGAAATAAATAGAAGATCAAAAGTTTTGAAAGGACAAATTATTGTACAGATACATAAAATATCCTTTCCTTAATTCATAAGCAAAATGGTGGTGATTGGTAATTTAGTTAGATTTAGAAAATACATAATATTCTTACTGCATTCTATAAAGAAATCGCAAGGGAAGGATATGCTGGTTATATGTTATAGATTTTATTTTATAGGGAAATACATAGCTGAAAACTACAACATATACAAAATAAGAAAATCACTTATATCATAAAAATTTAAAGTAATTTGTTGTAACCCACCTGGTGAAATTTGCTAAGGTCTGAATAGTCTTAGCTACCAAAGTCAAATTTCTAGCAGATTTACCCTGAGGATACTCTGAAAAAACAAAAACAGTGTGATATATTTTGAAAAATCATTTAATATTAGCATATCTAAAAGCAATCCCTTTATCTATACTTGCATATATATAAAAGAAAATTAGACAAAATCAGTCTTTTTTTTTTTTTTTTTTTTTTGAGAAATTTATTATAGCAAGTTTATTTCAAATCCTACATATATGTGTTCAAAATTATTATTTTCAGAATGTATACAATTTTAGAGTAATACTAATGGCATTTCAAAATTTTATTGTTTAAAAATAAGATGTCATAAAAGCAGTTCCAATTGCCAGAAAGTGGTGCTGCTGCAAGAGGATAGGAAGCACCCTCCCAACATACAATTATTTCAACAAATATTTTTTTATGATCACTTGTATAAAAGAGTATGTAATATTTTTTAATATATTATAAAAATTTTATATTATATTTTATAATATATTAAAAAAGTTAATATACTAGTTATCTACTTATTATAAAAATAACTAAGACATAAAAATTTCAAACTTAAAATTTCATCTTTCATTATAATATAACCCACCATGTACGGTTCACATAATTTCTATGGGATACAAAATTTGTCTCCTAATATGGGTCATGTGAAAATAGGGTAAGTTTATTTCCCATATTTTCAATACGGATCCGGCTTTTTCTACGTGTAGGCTAAAAATGTTGCAATTGTCATTATTTCATGTTTTGTTTTGTCTCTAGATGGCGCTACAAGTCTATTTCATTGTCAATTGTTCTTAATGCCCCATAATTCAGTTAAATCCTGTTAAAAATGCCCCATATTTCAGAACCGGAATGTATCAAAATCAAGCTGTATGCAGAGGGTTAAAATCTGCTTCTTCAAACCAGGAACAATTTTTAATCAAGATAACAGTTGCATTCTTAGTTGACTTATTAAATTCAAATAATAACAAAACTATTTAAATTTTGATTTAGTCGAGATTAATTAAACAATATAGCTTCATTTTACAATAATCAGAAAAAATGATTGAACAGCTAGGCAGAATCTAACCACCTGAAATTACATAGTTAGATTATATAAATGTAACCCATCTAAAATATGAAAGGAAAATTACCTTGAGAAAGGTTGAAGAGGCTGGGTGATAAAATAGCAGGACAAAGAAACCTGAGAAAGATGGATGCACTGATCAAATTATCACAGAGTTCTTCTTTGCCGCTGGCAGTCAGTCGCTTTCGACACTCGTAGAACACTTCACGGAGTTCACTGAAAAAATTTCAATAATAAAATTTTGTCATTGCTTCACAAACTAAGCTCACAAAAAAAAAACACAGCATCATAGAAGTACTTACTGAGGGAAGTTTGATGAGGAATTGATGATCTTTACCCAAACCATTTCTACATAAGTCATCAAATGTGACTGCTGACGCAACAAAGTAGCATTATTTGTAACTTTCATAGGGTCAACCTGTATTAGAAAAGAACAAATGCAATTATGTTGTTTTAAAATTGTAGTGAATTACTTACTTATTTTTTAATTTATAAAACTATTAAGATAATTTTACCATTTACAATAAATTCTAACATGCTTCTCCTTTTCTTCCAATTCACTATATTTAGTCTCTTGAACAAAGGCATAAAAATATACAAAAATGACTTCAAATTTGATTTGCAAGGCAAATGTTTATATTAAAAAATTATGTAGGGTAGATTTCTAAAACTACTGATTTATACTCTTGACTAGGAAAAAACTTTTATGTGAGCAGGTTGTTAATTATATGAATTAAATGTATTCTTTGACTCTTCAGAAATGATTGTTTTAATTATGATAACTAATATATTTAAAAAAATTTTGAAATGAGTATTTTTGCTCTTTTAACATGACTAGAATCAAGATTATAATTTTTAAATAAGAATAGAAGAAAAAAAGTTTTAAAATGCTAGCAATATTTTAAGTACAAAGTATTTCAAGGTAAAATATAATTTAAAGTATATAAATGATTTTTTTAAAAAAACTAATCATAACTCACCTCACAGTCATCATTTGAGTCTAAAACCATCCTGAGAAAAACACCCAAAGTATCTTGCAGGTACTGTAAGAAAGTATTGCATTATTAATTTTATAAAGCACTGTTAGAAAAACAAATGACTTTTTAAAATCATTTTGATAAATAAAAAACAAAAGATGAATACATTATATGCTGGTGATAAAACTTTAGAAAATTTTATCATTAAAGAAACAACAAAAAATAAAAATAATTCAGAATACATCATTTTTAAAGAAGTTTTTTTTTGCTCCACAACTTAAAACCAATGTAGAAATTAAACAATATAAAAGACAAGATTTTAATTATTTAGAGCCAGGGACACCTACCTTATCACCCAATAGTTTCATATATGCTTCAGTAGCTTTTGTGGCTAGAGAATTTCCTCTGAAAGTCAAGTGAAGGTCTCCTGGATTTAGAAAGAAAAAAAAAGTGTAAATGTGTGTGTGTGTGTGTAATTAGATATTTTCCAAGACATACACATCACTTCATCTAAAGTACAAACACTTAAGTGCAAGAGAATTAACTCACTTAGTTTATTTGTAAATAAACAGATGAATGAAACAGAAAAATTATACATAAAAAAGAAAGAAATTGACAGAAAATATCACATTCGTCAACATGCTTAATTTATTTATGAAAAGTATCAAAGAATATTGAAGTTATAGTAAATAAGGACAAGACTCGTATATGCAACTAAATGCATTATTAGAAACAATTTAATTAAGTTCTAATTCAATTCTAATTAAAATAAATGACATGAAGATAATTATATTCAGAAAGTTACCCACCAATTTTTTCAATATCAGACATAACAAGCTCTGCCAGAAATTCTTTAGCCAAATTTTCTTTCTGCATTATATTTATTAATGTTGTAGCAACATCCTCCTATTAAAAGAACCAATTCTAAGTTTTAGGATTCAGTTCTTTTAGATATTAATGTCATCAAATCATATAAAATAAAATAAATATACCTTTGCTCGAACACTTATGGCAGGCTCCAGCATTTCACACAGAATTTTATACTCAGACTTCACATACTAAAAGGAAATAATTAGAGTTTTTATTAATTAATTTATTTATTTTTATTAAGAAATGAAAGAGCAAACAAAATTTTGCTTTGCTTACCTGTAGAAGGTCTTTGTACACAATAAGAGGCAATACTTCTACAGTCTGAAATCGTGATTTGATCCTGATGGAAGGGCTGTCTTTCCCACTGTTGTTTTTTTCTGCTGTTACAGGGTACCTACAAATGGAAACATTTTAATTGCATTATAGGAAGTTTTCGAAGAATCAGTTTCACTAACAAAAATGGATATTTTAAGCATATGCAAGAACTACCTCTGTAACTTATTCTCAAAGAAAAACTTGCTATCATCAGTCTATTTATATTTGTAATAAGTGAACATGCAATTTTACATAATAACATATGCAATTTTTTTAATGATACTTACAATATTGTTGGATCTAACTGATAAAATGAATCTTAGCTAAGCAAATATCTGAAATATTAAATTTCACAGAACTTGTTTTAAACAAGTCTAGATCTTAAGTATCGGAATACATGGCCAAGAAGTAATTTAAATAATTCCTACAAAAAAGCCAGCAATAATTATACAGATAGGATGATTATTTGTCCATCTCTATTTTACAATTTCTTAAAAAGAAAAGAAATAGGACCTCCCCTGTTAGGTAATATAATACCAAATATATAGGAATAAGTTTAATTTTCTCCTTTATGTTTGCTTAGTTTTTATAATGGAAACGCAAAAAAATTTATTATAAAAAATATTGTGAAAGATATTATTACAGGAAATATTTTATGGATTTATATAGGAAAGTGGTATGTGCTCAAAGTGTACAGTCAACGGGGAGTATTTGACAAGGATAACAAGGGCATCAATTTTATTGAAAAATATAAACATTTTTATATGAAATTTCATTGAATTGATAGCATAAACTATTGGATGAAAGTAATAAATACAATATGCCTAACTCATTAAAATAGAACATTTTTCCCTAATTGTGAAAGTTTTAACTATAGTCAAATGTCGCAAATCCGGATGTCCAAAATCCGGACCTTTTTCATTCCGTAACTCCCCCACCCAAAAAAATATATATCCTAACTTTTATCTACCAAATCGGTGCCCAGAGTCAGCAGAAACCGGTCGTAACCATCTGGGGAGGAAAGGGATTTAACCACATGTACAACAATGTGCTTAATTTGCTGTGGTTAAGTGGGGGGTATTGTAATCCTAATGTTAGGATCTCAAAAGAAAAGCTGAAATTTTTGTACTTGAGTACATCAAGTCAACAGAACAAGAAATTGCCGAAGATGACGCCTTTGAAGTACTGCATTGCGACGATAAAGCCCCAACAGAGTGTCAGCTCACCGATGCCAAAATATGCAGTATGGTGTTGATGAACTCCCAAACTTCAGTATCCGATAGCGAAGAGAGCGAAGAAGAAACACAAGTGGAAGATAAAATACCAATTGACAGTTTAGTGGAAGTTTTGAACACCGCAATAAAAGGACTTGAGCAAAGGGACTTTATTTCGGAGTTGGAAATAATGGTGATACATAAAATAAAAGAGAAGTTACTCAATCAAAAACCGAAACTAATGAAGCAACTCACTTTAAATTAAATGTTTTGTAAAAATGTTAAAATTAATAAGAAATAATATTAATTATGTTTATAAATCAAAGAAAACAAGTAATAAATAAGTTTTTTAAAAAAAATTTAAATTGAATTCTGTGTGTTTTATGATGTTAAATTCACTTCTTAATATTGAAATGATCCAAGATCCGGAATTATCCCAAATCCGGAATTGCCGAAGTCCCGACGATTCCGGATTTGCGACGTTCGACTGTATATTATTTAAAAGAAAAATAGAGCAATTGAATACTAGTAATTTGTAGAAAGCACTTCAGTTAGCAATATCAGCCAATAGTCAGATTTTTCCTCTCAACAAAAAGGAAGTTGAACTTTTGACAAAAGATAAAAATCAATAATAAAGAATTTAATTCATTAAATTTAAAAGAGGGGTGTGTGAGAGAGAAAAAAAAAAGCTTACCACTTTTCTAGCAAATGT
This sequence comes from Araneus ventricosus, assembly GCA_013235015.1. Lineage (NCBI taxonomy): Eukaryota > Metazoa > Arthropoda > Arachnida > Araneae > Araneidae > Araneus > Araneus ventricosus. The sequence continues at coordinate 62,919 of BGPR01004198.1, read as the reverse complement.
TTTCCATTTATACTGGAGACAGGAATATGTACACAACCTACATAATATTAATAAAAGTCAGAAGGGAAGAAAAAACAATATGCACATGCATTTCTAAACCTCTGTATGTTATTGTTAAATGCTATTTACAATATGACCAAAAATAATCTTACCAATTAAAACATTTTTGTCTCTCCTTTTCTTTTTGTCAGCTTCTCTGTACAAATTTACACAAACACTGGTAACAGTAGGTAGACTACTGCAAAAGAATAAGATAAGACTTTTATTATTCAGATTTTGAAATGAAAACAAAAATTTCCAATTCAAACACACTAGCTTTCTATTGTTCAGTTTTTACACTATTTATTCAAATGTCTTCTTATAAATGTAGATGAATGTGATTAGCTAAGCATTGCATACACTTAAAATTTCTTTCCATTTGCATTAACTTCTTATCAATTTAAATAGCTTTACGGTTTAACTAAAAATCTGATACAGATGCAAATCTGTCATTGGGGAAAAATTATAAAATCCCTTTCATACCATAGAACTTGGAAGAAATTGAACCAGTTTAAATTATTTTACAAGAACATTGAATTTTAATTTCTCCATATGTACACAAAATTAACAGAAAAAGTATTTGTGATATATTTGTAAAAATAATATAAATTATAGAATCATTTCATTTAAAAAAAATATGAATCAGAAGAAGGTTTTACTTACTTGAATTCAAAATATTCACCCCAAAAGCACATATCCCCTTTCTGCTTTGATGAAGTTCTTGCATATAATGTCTTGTCTAAACATACTTCACAGTAATATTTGCTAAAAAATAAATTTTACATTAATAATCAAATTACTCACATGATATTTCAGTTAATTAAAATAGATTTTCTTTAAACAGTTACTTTTTGTATACCATATAACTAAAATTATAATTTTACACCTATTAAATAGAAATGTGGTTAAAGGGAAATTAAGACATTAAATTCTGGAAACATTACAAACAGTATAATTTCAGAGCAACTCATTTTATGACTTACTAACTCAAAAGAAATTAAAATGCTATCGGAATATGAAAAATTTGAATGATGGATTTGAAAACTGAATATACGAGCAAAGTTTATAATTTCATTTTTTTTAACTGCTTAAAGACCAAATTATTTTGAATAGTTTTCCAAACCCACAGAACAAATCAACTCGGGTTATGTTCTTAAGCAGTTAATAACGAATTAAAAAAGTCTATTAAGATAGATGAATAATTGCTGCTTAATGATGAATTATTAATGCATAAAAATACATTAACACTTACCTCTTTTTTGCAGACATTCCTTTAGCTTCTAGAACCCAAATTCTTAAAGAGTTTTCTTTCCGTCTAACATTGTCTTGGTTAGGCTGGATAGTTCTCCTCAGACTAGAATTAAAAAAAAAAAAAACTTTATTCAGACTGTTACAACCATATTATACAATAAAAACTAAACATAGTTATATTCATTAAGTTCATAGATCATATTCATTGAGATTACAGCTTTTTCCCCCCCCCTTTTAAGTGATATGGCATAATTTACATATGGTCAGATAATAATGTATTAAAATCAAAAATAAATATTCCCAATTTGTGAAAAAAATCCTAAAAAACAATGAACCATCCTTTGAATACAAAGTAAACCCCTCCAAACAGCCAATCATTTTTATAAGATGTTTTTCAGAACTCAGAAAATTGGAATAAACTTTATTAAATGTATATAATTGTATTTAATATATTTTAAGAAAGCATACTAAAAAATATGAATTGTTTGCTTTGGAACTGAATAAGAACAAAAAAAAGGCATTTTGAACACTTGGAGGGTTAAGATACACCATTTTCAAAAAGGTGCATTACAGTTCAAAGCAGCATTACCTGTACAACCACTGATCTCTCTCTTCTTTCGTCCGACAAGTGTAGAAGCGAGTGCCTCCACTAGAGATCATTTGGAAGCAGTTTTCTTGACCAATGAGACTGCTGTGAAGGGCTGCCACCTGTACATCTCCATGGGAGAGGTCAAGAGTGGCCAACACACCCGGACTAGACTGGAGGAGGGATTCATGGGATCGGGAAGTTCGTAACATTGAAGGTGTTACGCTGCAAAGATAAAATTTATTGTCAGATGCACATATAGGAAAAGAATTCAGTCTATTTTTATGAACTAAAATGTATGAATAAATTACATTACATTAATATATATATTTGCAAGAGATATATGAAGATTTTAGGACAGAAAATCATGAAATTATAGTTTAATAAATACCTGTCACCATCCATAGTGCATCTTTTACGCTCAAGCTTCGTCACACTTTTGGTTCGTTTTAGAGGGTTACTCTTGAAGGAGCGTTTAGAGAAGAAATTCTGTAAGAAAAGTCAGACAGTGAACTTTAATTTACTTAGTAAATATTGAAATGTTAGCATTAAGTTTTCAAACTAGTTTTAAGTATCAGAACTAGAAACATTGAAATGTATACATTTTTTGTTTATTATAAGCATGGACATTGGCATATTTCAGAGTTATATGTACCCATTATCTGATAAATAAATTATCCTTTTTTGCATCTGCAAAAATTTCATACTTACAAAATTGATTAAATGTAACTCTTATGGTGCAGTGATGCCTAATAAGCTAATTGCACTAATACAGTTTCTTAGTGATACAAGTGTCTACAAATATCTGTCATCACTTTCCATTATCATGTAACCCAAATTCTCATGAAAACTTAATTTGAACTACAATTAAATCAAATGATTATAAGCAATTTTTAGGCACAGAATCACACATATGCGAAAGAAGAGGCATTTATTTATAACTGACAGAAATCTAATTTATCAAATTTTCATATGAGACTTACTAAACAGGAAGGGCATGACGAAATGAAATAGTTTCAACAGATCTTAAAGAGTGTTATGCAAGTGGCATATTATTTTAACTCTTTCAGCTACCGATTTTTCGATTCGAGGATATGAATTGAAATCTAAACATAAAAGGTAGTAATTTCTCAAAAAGGTTATAAATCAACAAAATGAGTGTTATTCACACGTTTCCACAATTATTTTGTAAAGTTTTATTCAATACACACTGTACTTAAAAATCAAACTGCTCTTTCCGAAATCATTGAAAACCATTTTAGCAATAAAAATAGTCGACAGCTAACACACACTGTCGAAACTTATTTATAACTAATAACTTGCCTTTATGCGAGCTAACTTTTTGGAGACCTTAAAACGCATTTTTTAGAGCTCTTAAAAGCTCCTTTTAAATTATTCCACAGTTGCAGAAGGAAATATAAATTTATAAGCAATAAATAATGGATAGGAAGCTTCAAAGATAGCAATCCTTATAAAGAAAAACTAGCAATACAGCGAATTCATTGCACAGAGAACTTTTCGAACGTGGTAGCAACAATTCCAAAACAAACACGCCACTATAGAACGCAGAAGTGCCGGAAACACGCCTTTCTCGTTGACCAATGAGGGATATGCAGAAAGTCGAACAGGTGTTTACCACAGAGTACATTCCAAAGAGTAAGGGTTGAGACATTCGAATCTCAAAGCAAATCCTCCTGAACTGAACTGAACAATCGAATTTGAAATGGAACTATCATCTGTTAATTTTGAAGACTACGCGATCACAGACTCTTTTTCTTTTTAACGAAGGAAAAACATGGTGAATAAAATGTTTCTTACTATACGCTATGAATTATTAAGTAAACTTCACTAATTAAGTAGTTTCGAATGTAATAAAAAGCAATTTGACGTCCAGCATGTTATTTTTACCATATAAAATTTATAGGAAAATAAAAATATACCAAGAAAATCACATATACCAACTAAAGCATAAAAAAAATTATTCACAGCAACCTTCCTCAATAGTAACAAGCAAAATTTCAAAATAAAGAAATGTCATCTAAGAAAATTCGAATAATTTTTATTAACATTTAATGCATTTATCCTATACACTTTCTGATACTCTAGGTATTAAACTAGGTCTGTAAATGTACTGGATTACTTTAATGACTTTAAAAATTCTATAACACCATTTCTTTTAATATAGAACCTTTTATTTATATAAGCCCACAAACTGATAATTCGCAACTGATTATTATTTAATTTATACAAATATCTCATTAATAAAAATTTGTTCGCAAAAAAATTCCACTTTTGTGTTATTCCAACGGAGAAAGTAGCACAATAAACTACAATAATTGATAGCCCCCCCCCCCCCCCCAAGTTGCTCCAACTGAATCCAGTATAAATGAACGAACTTGAATTTTGACGTAATGATGGAAATTTTAGAAAAAGAATCGCTGTTTTAATGATTCGCAGCAAAAACAATACTCTTCATTATTAACTCTTGTCTTCGTACATCTGTATTCCCCCCCCCCCAGTGCTACAGTAACTTTTTTTTTCTTTTGAAGGAGGGGGTCGGTGGAAGCTACATCAATATAAAAAATAGAAATAAAAAAAGAAAGAAATATCAGATATTGGAGAACCTTCAAAAGTGAATAAAGGACCAAAACAGATGCATCGACTAAGTTCTCAAAAAGAACGAAGGAAAGGAAACTCCCTCATCCCCAACCAACAAACATTGAGCTTGTCAAACAAAACAGCAGAGAGAAAAAAAATGAGTTTTCGATTTTTCTTTACCATTCCACAAATTCGACACATTTTCTTTAAAACAAGATACAAGTTACAAGATTTTTTTTTTTAATGTAGTAGTGTTTTACTGGCATATCTTATTTGTTTGCTATAAATTATTTATATTTTCATTTAAAAATTTGCTAGGTACAATCTAATTAACATCAAATATTACAGATTCAGAGCTAATTAAATTATTTTCAATAGCTCATACAATGCTTTAACAGATTATGACAAAGGACTGAATCTTTCTTATGAATACAACCAGGTAAATTAAGATCAATTACTGTCCGAATTTCAGTGACATAATTCTGAAATCATAGAAACTGATAATGAGAGATTCACAGACTATATTTTAAAAACAATTACCATAAATTATAATGAAAGGTGCTAATGAATTATGGTGCTCAAATCCATTAGCACGGATCCATGAAGTAAAAAATTACTGGGAATTTTCACATACTCTGATTAGCAAACGCTTTGATTCAAATTATCCAGATGGCCAAATCAAATTATCAAAGGCCAAATCTTCTAGGTCGGCAGAATTGTGTTGTCTGAATAACAATAATTTTTAAAAAATGAAGCAAAACTCGATAGAATCAGATTATTCAGCAAGAATTTCGGCCTCTGCTGCTTCGTAGCGGCACGACGCCTAGTCTGTTCGAGGGATTTTGCTATTGCCTCCATCAACGTTGTGAGACAAGCACTGAGGTTGGCAGAAGCCCTTTAGAGTCATTACTGTAGTTCATTAAATGTCATTCTGCAACTTCTGGAATTCTTGTGTTTTGGCCTCACCTCATCGGTTTTACCATTAAGAGACCATAAGCGTATTGACGTTAAATTTCGAGAGACGCAAACTATTACTGCAAACGCTTGGTTTGATATGCTCCACTACTTCTTCAAGTATAGCCCGTCTTTTTCTAATCACCCGCTAAAAGCTAGTCTTATGATTTAGATTTTCAACTGCACTTTTGGTTTTAATGAGACTGCTAAACTGATTGTAGGGTCCGAGGCATTTTCTGGTAAAATAAACAGTGCCGAGGGCACAAGTTTGTGGCAATATGGGCGGAGCAAATGAATTGCAGATTTCGAAAAGTGATTTATAAGATATTTCGCACAAAAGTTAGCATTTCAGTAGTGGCCGCTAAAACAGGAAGGTCAGAAGTCCGTGAAAACCAAAAACAGATCATAATGATGAAAACTTCATTTAGTCGGTACTAAAACTTGATCGGTGTGTCAGCGTAACGGTACTCAAATAGCAGCGTGTTCTTTAGATGCATTCCGTGCGATTGACGCTAGAAGTCAATCGAGTGGTTCGTTACCTTCGAAGTTATTTTCGTCAGGTCAACGGAGATAATCAAACCACCCACCGAATTGTTTCAATCGCTAAAGCGTGACTAACAGGAATTCTCAGGGGAATCGTAAGATTATACAAGTCTCTTTTTTCACAGTCCACAACTCTGGGAAGCTTTAGAGATGAGCCAGCCGCGCAACAAGGTCAACCGTACTTTTGGCTTATTTTAATACAAGTATAAAGAAAATAATTGGAGACATTTTTTCCCCTCCATTCGTTTCCACGAGAATGATTCACATCATACCTGAACTGCTTTAAAAATATCCACCATTCGATTACGATTTTCTTTCCGATTCAGAGACCGGCTAAAAGATCCTTTCGATACAATAAAAGACACAAGATGTCAGATTAAACGACATCGAATTTCCTGTCAATTGACGAAGCTACCAAGGTGAACTGGTATAGATTCTAAGCAATCAGTAGAAGGGCAAAATCAATCAGTTTTCAGATTTTGTCTTTGAATGCCATGCCGGAGAGAGAAAAACTAATCAGCTTAACGCCAAATTAAAGTATAAATTCATTAACAGAACCTTCAAGTGTATACTACAGTTTCGTTTAAAGTTTAACTAATAAACTTAATACATCAAAATTTTAAAATATGTAATCATTCCGACTTAAGAATAAGAAAAAATGATAAAAGGTACTCGATAAGTATTCGCCCTATAGATGAAGAATAAATTAACCTTGAGCTTAAATTAAACAAGTTCAAAATGCCTTCCTTTCATCTTCATCGATTTTTCAGACTGAATGTTGCACATACTAGTTCCCAATTAAAAATGTCTTTGGGTTTGAGAAGTATTGGAATCTGTTATTTGGTGTATATTAGTTCTTTAAACGAAAACTAGGATTTCTGAATTATAGTATAAAATAATGCACCATGACATGCAGAAGATAAGACGTGGTTCGGTTAAGATACAATAAACGTTAGATTTTGAAGTTACACGAGGGCTTTTTTTTAGGACGGAATCACATAATTTTTAATTATGGTCAGATAAGGACAACATCCAAGACGGCATTCTGTCTCCAAACTTCGACGTCACACCAGCGGAAGGTCGTTTCACCCTCGACGTCAGATTCAATATGCACCTGCCCCCCCCCCTACACGGTGGATCTTTGGTGGAATCTAGTTTCAAACCTGAAACCCTTCGGTTCCAAAGGCGAAACCATATCAGTTAGTGTAGGCCACGTTTGACCAACAACCGTATACTGAAAGGATAACCGTATTATGTGGGTCTGGTGGACAACCGAAGTACACCAGGCCCATCAATGCCTAAGATGTTTTATGGAACAAAGTAAAATCTAAATAAGATACCGAAATTTATTATTTATTAAGTACCTAAGCTTTGTGGGCTACGTTTAATACAGCACTACCGATTTTATTCAAAGCAATTGCCATTACTAATTTTTGTATGTTGCACGAAAGTATTTTCATACAAAAAAAAAGACCAGCGTGTTGAATATATAAATTCATACATTTTTTTCCCCGTTATGTATATGTTAACCGTTGTTGTAACCTTGAGAAAACGAATAGTGATCCTTATTTGTTTGTCAACAAAGGCAAGTCTATTGTATGTTCTCTGATTCCGAAACCCTCCGCGCTTTTGCGCAAGCGGAGTTATTTTCACCAAAATAGGGGCAAATTGAAAAATGGAAGGGGAGATGTTTACATTTTACTTAACGTGACTTAAAAAAGAAAATCCGGAAATGCGCTCATCTTTACTCATTGCCTGCCATCCCTTTCCGGTGTAAAATCGTCCGTCTCGGGATATTGAAACGATCATTACCTTTCTAATCTTGTATGTTGATGATGGTATCATAGCAGCTAAAAATTAAAGAAAAGTCAATATGGCCTAAAACAAGCCCCCAGATGCTGGAATCAGAAGTGCAAGTGTTTCCTTCAAAGATATAACCTGCGAAACAGATCACAGTTGCAGAAACACAGGGGATACTCATGGGGGTTAAGGAGCACAAGGAAAAACTGCTTGCACACGCAAAATATAGCATAAGATTTTCCTTTATCTGCCATCTATATAATTTTTATTGAAATCGCTGTCAGTCCTTCGTATCTAATGGAGCGCAATTAACGCGTGGCATACGCCGATTACATTTTAATGCCCTGGAGAACTCTTTCGCGAAAGTTAAGCATCGATGATCCGCTCCATCGCACGTCCATTTCCCACGGCGAATATGTTAATACAAAACCACAATTCTCGGAGAAAGCTAGTCATGTATTAACCACCTTTAAATGTCCGGAACATGAAAAGGAAATAAACCCAACCTGCGGAACGAAGCGATTTTATTAGGAAATGCGTTTCTGGAACGGGATCAATCGACTTTGTCCGAAACTTTTCCAGAATTTCAACTCCCCGCCCCCACACACTTTTGTCAGGGTTGCTATGGAGACGGGACGACAACAAACCACCAGTGTGGTCTTTTGGATCGAAGCGAATGAATGCCTAGAGTGGGGCGGAAACCATTGCAGCATTAATTTAATTGCTAGGGATATTAGAAAACGATATTTCATAAATCATGTTTAAATTGCAACGATGTCTAGATTTTAAATAAGCCAGATTAAATCGTTATAATACAGAAATTAATAAGTTTCCCAACGTGAATTAAATGATAAAAATCTATTTATATATAAAAGGAATAGATAGAACTTTGAGACTGCTGTATCTCTTAGATTATAAATATAAATTACATAAATTGAATAGCATTCCAATTTTTTTTTATATATTATTATTATTCATTTGTTCCGCATCGAAAACTCGACCTGTGAAATTTTAATACCTCTGTGTCGGCGATCACGCGAAATAATCTCAAATTTGAAATTCTAATTTTCTGAACCTTGAATACATTTCTTTTTAGCAAAGTTATTAAATAATTCATTTGGATAATCACTTCACATTTATCATAAAATCAAACACCCATACATTTCTGATAAAAACAGACCTAAATCTGCTTTCTCCCAGCTACAAAAAGCTCCAGTTTTTCAACATCATGAAATCTGAAAAAAAAATCCATTTTTTGCTCCTAAAACAAGTCAGTTTTTCAAAGACCTTTTAAATTAGTGTTTAAAGCCATATTTAACAACTTAGGTGAATGAAAATGAGATAAAAATAGGAGATGAAGCGTTCATCCGACAGCCACCTTCTTAGAGGTACTCAGTGAATCACCACACTTATGGCTATCATGAACTGGAAATACACAATGGTGTTGTTATCGGTAGATAGCAGGTCTCGTCGAAGGTATTAAATAAAATAACAAAGTTTTGTCTTCGTTCTTGGCTATACAGGCAATTCATTCCAGCGTGCATCTAAAATCACCGACTATGTTTGTGACTGCCACGCGCCGCGAGCACTCACTAGTAGTACAAAAAAATCTACTTAGTGTATCATAAAATTCAACTGAGTAATCCTAATTATGATTCTAACGCATTAAAATGCGATGAAGAAATTTCATTTTAAACACAAATAAACGACTTTCCGTGAATGAATTGCACAGAAAAATTGTTTAATTTCATGGAGCTTTTTAAATAGCCTGGAGACGCATAGTAACGCGTATGACATCATTCACCGGCGATGCGGTCGATTGCAATTTCCTACGCACCGTCAGTTTGGAAGTTACACCATCTAAATAACAAATATAAATTTGCATGGATTGTAGAGTCTGAGAATGTCTTCGAGTTTGCGGTGCTCGATTGACAACTCAGACACTCTCCAACATGGTCCTGATTCATTGCGCGAAAATCTTCCAGTTTCATTTTCTATATTTCATCATATCACATTATTGCACAACAAGATCTTTAAAAAATTAATAGATAGAAGATTAATAAACCACCGGGAATGTTCTCCCCGAACTTCCCAGTGTTCTTTACAGTATGGCATTTTTGTGTCTCGTTTCGTGAAGAGAATCGATAATTATTTGGACCTCTTACCATTGACCGAATGGGTTCAAACTTAGATACAGACCAATAATTTTGGACTATATAATATATTTCAATTATCTGGCTTGTTGAGTTTTTGAGTTATCACGTTCATATACACATAAATAAACACACTACAGGCCCACCGTAGACTGATTTACTCTAAAAGTTTATAATTATCCAAAACTCTGGTGAAAAAAAAAAACAGAATCCATCCATCCAGCTAGTTGCGTTCTTGAGTTATCGGTTGAGTTCAGACAGATTTCTAGCAGACGGATTTCGTCCAAAATTCGACATTGATCTATAATTTTACTTTTAAAGACTACAAACTGAATTTCATTCGTATAGCTATTTCCATTTTTGAGTTATTGCGTTCAAAGGAAGACAAGTCGGCCGATAAGTGACATAATTCCAATTTTTTTTTTTTTTTTCCCCGGACCCAGGGAGGTCTAAACGTGGAGATTCATCAAAATCTAGAGGTCTTTTTTTACGATTACAAGGTATCTGTTTTCGTATACGAGAAAGTAAAAAATATTTTGAATTAGAATTGTGAGATTTTTTGAAGCCAAGACCCAATCGATCCCACCAGCTCGCTCCTGTGAAGGATGCGAAACAAGAGAAGGAAAAAATCATCACACACTCATCACATGCCAGATGTGCCTAAAGAGTTACCAAACCTGTAAAATAGGATACAATTAAGAAAAGAGACTTTAAAAAGGAAAAAGTAAAGGTCGCTAATTCTTTTCCTTCATTTTAGAGGACGAGTTTCCGTAATTCCTTTCATTAGAAACTGTGCCATTTAAAGTGAACTGTCCTGCATTCTCCGACCTTGCAAGTGGATTAAAAAGAGCAAAGCATTTACGTTGTACAGCACAACATTTCGGCAACATTATACAACCGTAAAAAACAAACAGAAAAGAAATGCACAAATAGATGCCCTCTAAATAGTTTCTGTCTCGTTTTCCGTTGGGGGGACAAATTAACATTAAAAAGGATCTCATCACAATATCTCCGGAACTGCTTACACCACATAATTGGACTTCCCAGCCGTTTCATACGAACAAAATCTTTTCCACATTGTGTTCTTTTTTCAGTTCATCTCTGAGAAGAATGATGAAAAAGACCGCATCTTTACAAAACAGAACGATATGACGCTCTTGTTGCCATCCGACGAACCCCAATTAATGAGACAGAAACAAAGCCGATCGGCTTTCAAAGGAGAAGGAAGATGAATGTAACAATATCGGATTGACCGGTTGACCTTCCGAAGATGAATATAACTAGCTGTTATTCAAAACTATCGTAATTATTCTTTACACATTCAAATTCATGTTCTACTTATAGAAGCAATAAAAGGGGAGAAAAATTGAAATCGGCATTAACATAAGAATTAGAATGGTCTGTTTTGTATTCGTTGAATCACTTTCCCAGTGGTGCCTGAAGTCATTGTACCCAAATTTCATTCAAGAGATTCTTAAAAAGATGTAACTCTTTAAATAGCTAAAATAACGTTTAAATTCATTTTCATGAAAAATAACCCAAACTATACATAAGAAATTTTTGGATGTAGTTCATTAAATATGCATAAATAAGGGAGCAATAATTTTACATTGCACAATAGGTCATATTTGAGACCCTATCATTTTCACCTTTTTCAGATTCAGATTTTAGAGATTAATAAATATTTTAATAATTGATAAATAAAATTAGCTGCTATATTTTTTAACTAGAAGAAAAAAAGTTTTTCGGTACAGAAATTTAGATTACACAATTAGTATTTTTAATTCATTTTAAGTAAAAATTTTAGTTCAAAATTAAAAATATATTTCATTATTTGCCTATATTTCTTACACTTATTTATATATATACACATAACTGTTTCTAAAAAAATATGAAACAAAAAAAATATATAATGTAAGATTAAATAAAATACTAGCGCAATACAGAACCATCCATCCATTTTAACTTTTTAAAAGGACCTATAAGAAAACCTAAGCATTTAGTCACATTAATTTAAGAACTTGGAACTCATACGTAGAATAGCAATGAATTAATAATCCGTTTTGCAGAACAACTGAAGAAACATTCCGCAAGCGATGCGTATCAGTAATGAGAAAAATTTATCTGGGAATCATCACTTTTTAGTTCGATTCCTGTTCTCTTTGCTCTTTTACTAAACTTCCCAAGGCACACACACACCATTCGAGATATTTCTTGGGCAAAATTCTTCGTTGAAAGGCAAACACGGAGAATTGGTCGATGGAAGAAAAACGCTGAATCTCCAACCTCCATATTAATGTAATCACCGTTTTGCAGAATAAATTTTCCTGCGATTCTGCATCCTTAACTGAAATCAAGCTTCAAAAGACTACATTTCGTTGGGCGCATCACGCTCAGGAATTTGAGGGGGCGCCGTTTCAGTGACATTCTGGAGGATCACGATCGCAAGGCTCAGCCCGCAAAGACAAAAAAAAAAAAAAAAAAATCTATAAGTATGATACGCACACATTTTTTTTATATAGGGGAGAGCGGGCTAAAACCGGGGGTACCCTTGATTCTGGCGCTATTATTTTTCCTGTCTAGCAGGCAGATACTCAATTGCAATCTACTATAAAAAAAATAGTCAAGAAAAAGGAACAGCCATAGTGGCGTGTTGTAGCTGATGACTTCACTGCATCTGTGAAGGTTTATTTGTTTTAAGATGTCAACTCTCTAATATTCGTTTGATTTTAAACTATCCTTACTTAAAAATCATTACTCTTATAAAAACTATATTTAGTCTAGCTTATGATAGGTTTGCTAAGGCTTTATATCCTATCAAACAATAAGGATTTACACCAATAATTGCGCGGTTCTATTTCGTTTTTTATAACCTCTGCACTCGGGGTAAAACCGGGTACTCCCAAGTGGCGTAAGGCCGGGACTGTCAGTATTGATGATTTCCCCCTTTTAAGACGATAGAAACACATCAGACGTTGATTGTATCTTAACGATGAATTTTCTAATTTAACTAATGAAGAAGGGTTAATCCAATGTAAAAACTCTCTTAGCTGTGCCCACAAAAGCTGAGGGAGAAGATAACTGCTTTACATGTGAATTTTGTAACTATAATATTCTTAAATTGCCGTATAAAGTAAAAATGATTGCAACTTTTCCATTGAAAATAGAATTTTCCTAATTTCCCATAACGTTAACATGTGGACCCGGTTTTACTTCACTAGTGGTTAAAACCGTGTACTTTGAGTTATTTGATAAAAAAAGTAATAAAACTGACTTTTCTGGGAAGATATATTGTACTCCGATAAACAATGAATATTTTAATAAAATTTCACAAGCTCTATGGCGAATATTTTAGCTCCAACAGGCCTCGAACCTTAGCTACCCGGGTTTACCCCACTTTCCCCTACATAAATTATACTAAAGAGCTAATTCCTTTTAGTTTAATTTTAGTTGGAGTCATGACATGTTCTGAAATGAAATGAGAGTTATTTTTGGGACCCATTTTATTTATGAACTGTGATGAGATGGCATGGAGGACACCCGAGTCGGCCCCAACTCTACAAACTTCCATATCATCAAAGTGAGGACGTTCTTCCTATAAAGACCGATTTACAATGCATCAGCCCCGATAGGTTAGGTTAGGTTAGGTTATATTAACGTCCTGTTTCGAAGCAACACGAGGGCTATTTAGGGACGGACCTCGTTATTTTGAACCGCAGTCAGATGACGAGGACGACACCTGAGCTGACATCCCCTTCCCCAAACTTCCACACCATCCCAGCGGGAGAACATTTGGTCCCTAAGTATGATTTAATGTGCCACAGGCCCACATACGCAGCGAATCTTCAGTGGTGCCGGGTTTCGAGCCTGGGACCCTAAGCCCTCGAGGCCGAGACATCAGCCCCGAATCTTTGGCCCGAACCTGCATTTCTCCAACACAAGCTAGCTATTCTACCACCAAGCCACTCTTACATTTAGATATAACTAACCTGGAAATAAAAAAAAAAAACTATGAATATTTTGAAATGTTACCCTCCATGTCGTAACAATTCATTCCACAAAAGATGTATTGAGGAGGGTGAGACGTTAATGAATCTGTATAATATTTCCAAGCTTTGCATTACTTTTTCAAATGTGGAATGCAATATTTTCTGTCACTATTAGCAAGAGCTCGTCCAAGGAACGATTTGGTTCGACTCTAGATTAAACAGATAAACTAAAGAACTGAGAGCAAAACAGAGGATCGAAAATGGCCACTTTTTATTTTAATTTAGTTTTTAGGATTGCGGAAAAGCTCATGAAACGAACATTTTAAATTTTAATCCTCGCGATAAAACATGGAACAATATGCATTCAAGAAGTAAGTTGAACAAATCATTTACGCTACAATTAAATGATGCTTCATAGTTAATGTAGGAATGCAAAGTTAAAACAAAAAGTAGAATGGAAAATTTGGCGATTAGTTTCAGTAGGTTTACAACTTAATTCTTCGAAAACATCGCGACTTTCAAAATAAATCTATTATGAATGCCAAATGATGCATTTTAAAATATGACCAGTTAGACTGAGCTTTGGAATGCAGTCAATGGAATTTCGAGATCAATGCGTCTGAGGATAAGTATGCCATGAATTTTGTTTGGATACCAAAAATCTAATAATTGCTCAAATCTATTCGATCTTATATAAATCGCCATGCAACACAAATTGGCATACAACTCATCTAACACGCAAACAATATTAACAACATCGTGTTATCGTAACAATAACAAGTGTTCTACTTATAAATTATTGTTCTGGTATAAATAAATACGTAAAAATAAGTTACAAAATCATTTGAATTAACGGAAGAAGAGATGACAACGATAAGATATAACTGCAATCCAATTTAAATTACAAAGCATAAACTTTCTGTTTTCTTCTATTTTAATGTAGATAAATAAGACTTTTTATCCATCAAAATATATTAAATGAACGCATGGAAATCGTTAAAATCAAAATCAGGCTTATATTCAACTGGAGATTTCTGGATTTAAAACAAAATTACATAAATATTTCTAAGCAGGTTAATTTGAAATTAAAATTAATCAGCAGTTAATCTGAAACATAAGAATCGTTAAAAGCTTTTTTTTTTTGTTATGACATTGAACAAACAAAATAATGAACATTGAAAAAGATAATGAACATTGATATTTATTACCATCATTAAATATCTATTTAATAACAAATGATAACTCTCTACAAAAAATTATAAATCAAATACGAAAAAACCTAGTATAAGCAAAAGTATACACATAATTTATTTATTTGCCTCTACCTCCGTGGATTAAATGTTTTACAGCAGAGATTCAGTAACAGCTCAGATTGTATTTTCAAGATAACCCCATTTTCCTTCAGATACAATAGGGGGGGGGGGGGGGTTTCCAGAAAAATGACCCCCCTCCTCCTTCAAACACGAGAAGGGAGGGGAGAAAAAAAAGGTTACTTCGTTACTAAGGCAACAGTCAATGTAAATAAAGAGAAGAGCTGTAGGAGCAAAACTGGATTTACATAAACCTACCGAAAAATACTTTTTCGTTTATACATGCATCACAGCCAGTTACTTTTCTTTAAGAGGAAATCACAAAAAGCATCTTCTGCTCGGAAACTCGCAATTTTTGTTTCGAAATGGAACATTTTTCAAGAAATAATCAAAGACGGTTCTTGTTGAGTTTGTTTTTCCATCTGAGAAAGGTCAATTTTTTAAAAAATTTAAATTCATGTTTGAAAATTATAGGGGAGAATGATTTTCATACATTCAATTTAATTGCTCCCTCAAGATATAGTCAAAACAAAATTATATTGAATTTCGAAACAAAGAAAAAGAATAATTTAGATCTCCAACAACTAATTTATACCTATATAGCATGCTCTGGATATGTTCAAATAAGTTTTGGCAAACACTGACGCAACTACACACGAAATACTTTCATGTTTCAGTTAACAGGCATGGATTCGC